>CAOKZL010004031.1:0-52781 GCA_948472985.1 Iguana delicatissima
GAGGGGTACAGATATCCACCCGAAAGAAATACTACACATACACACAGAAGTCACACACACACACACTAACCTGCCTACCGGTGTTCTAAAACAACTCACTGACTGTTCCCTAAGTCAGTACCACCCGATTTGAGGAGGTTTGCAACTCCTTCTCAAATTAGGGGTACCGGGGTTGCCCGCATTGTTCCACCACTCTGTTACCCTGTGAATTGAGGGTCCCAGGAGGGGCACCCAAATGACCAAAACAAACCTAGCAAGATGGGGAAAATTAGCTGGAGCACTCTCTTGGTTAACGAGAGGCAGGGCAATGCAGTAGGATCTTTTACCCTATGTATACAGTGTCAGGTCAGTGAGGAGACAGATGGTTCAAACAACAATTAAGATTTATTAAACAGTGATTAAAGAAAAGCACAAGCACACCCCTATCTAGAAAAGGAAATAGAATTTGAGGGGATGGGTGATACGCCACCTGTCCTGCAGTCCTGGAGGAGACTGATTGAAGAGGAACAAACCCGGCGTGGCGACCGAGGGAAATCTGCTGAACTGAGCGGCAGCAAGGCAAAATGAAGTTCGGGCGATCCGGCGAGAGTTCCAAAGAGCTCTCAAAGCGGGGGATTTTTATAAGGGAAAGAACAGCCACAGGCTAGTCTGGTCTTGGGTAAAAACAATAAGTTTTGGGTTGGAGACAAAGCCTCCAAAAGGTCAGAATTTGCATGATTGAGTTAGAGTCCGAATTGACAATGGTATGGCCGGTATGTAAATGCGGCTAGCTCGGCAGTTGAGTGCCTAGCTCAGCAGGGTGTCCTCTCAGGGCAGAAGATCTCTTTGTGGTAGCGTGCATATTTAATGAAGGTGTTTGTTTTGGGAGGTCCCCTAAAGCAGATCTGGCAATATCTGGCTTGTTTTGGTAAGAGCAACAAGTAGTAGCCATGCCTAGCTTCACGCTTGTTCGGTGGGCCTCACAAACACTTGGCTGGTGGCAGAGTAGGGCCGAATTACAATATCAAAATGATATCTTTGACTCACCAAAGGCCAGGCCAGTACGCGGTGGTAACAGAAGGCTGAGGGAGTGTGACTTGCTAGTTGAGTTTCCCTGTCCAAGCCTGGGGCAGCATCACACCCTCTAGAGTCACAACAACCCAATACTCCCAACCAAACTACAAATCCCAGGATTCCATAGCTGGGTGACTTGCAAGGGAAAGTGCAGAATCAGAATGCTCTAGCTATCTTCCGCACTTAAAACTAACCACCCTCCTCCAGAGAAGGGCTGAGATCTTCCACAGGGCTTACTCTCTCAAGTAACCCTCCTAGTAAGCCAGTTGCCCTTCCCTAACTGGTTCCTCCTTCCTCCTCCTGAGGGCTGTGGGGGGAAGCCAGCAGGCCGGAGCAGAGGAGGCAGGCCAGCCTGATTGTGATGATGGTGGAGGGTAGCGATGGCAGCAGCTTTGGCATCCTTGGAGGGAGGCTTGCTGTTCCTCTCTCCTGCCTACTGGGCCACTTAGGGGGCCTGCTGGTGACAGTGGTGGCAGCAGCGGCAGTAGGCCAGGCCCAGATGGAGGTGCTGCTTCTCCTACCAGTACCACCGCCCCAGGCTGAGGACGACGCTGGCAGTGAGGGCAGCAAAGACAGTGGGGAATGCTGCTCCTTTCAGAGTGTGCTTCTGGGACAGCCAGGCCTGGAGAGGGGTCTAGAGGAGAAGCAGCAGCAGCAGCAACTGCAGGCAAAGGAGAAGCAAGAGGAGGAAGAAGCATCTGAGGCAGCCTTGTGCTGGCGAGCAGTGTGGCCCCCTGCTTCGCCTTTATCTCAGATTATTAGGTTTCTCCCAGACTTTACCACACATCTGATCTACTTCCTATTCCTGTCTTGAGTGACTGGACTTGAGGAAAGGCAAGAGTTCTCTCACAGTGTGTTGGGGAGCAGAGGAGGCTCTCCTGCTGCACTTTGAGCCTCTTGGGCTCTTTGGGCACTTCTTCAGGACAGGGAGGGAGGGAGTGTGGGTGTGTTGCACAATGGGTGCTCTTCCTGCTGGCTGGGAATTACAAGGGACTTCCTTGGGAGGGGTAGGGGAGCTTGGTCGCCCCTGAGCCAAAGACTCGCAGCCCCCAAGCCCCGGCGTTCTTCCTCCTTCCCCATCCCTTCTCTCCTGCCAACCCCCCTCCACTTCACTCCACTTCCCAAACTGACCCAATCTAGGGTTGGGCAAGTGGGGCACACCGTTTGGACTTGGTCCTCCTCCCCCTGCTCACTCCTCCTCTGGGACCAATTCCTCGTGCGCCGCCGCCGCTAAATCTTTCAGCATGGCTTTTTTTTGCCCCTGGAATTGGTGCCCGGGGCATATGCCTCTGCCTCTTGCAGACTTGAATCAATCAGGTAGGACTCTTTATAAAATTTAAATTTATTAATTTAAATACAAACAAATAACAGCAGAAAAAAAATATCTATAAGCAATATACATGTATAACTAAACCTAAAACTAAGCTATACTAAATTGAACTAAACTAAAACAAAAACACAATACTGAAACACTTATCTATTATTGTAAACACAACCTGACCACACTAACTAAAACACAAAAGAATTCTGAGATCCCTCCCATGGAAACTGTAATGAAAAAGGAAAAACCAATTAATGAAAAGACCTGACTAAATTCAAGCAACTAGAATTATTAACAACCATACCAAGAGATTGCTACATTGTTAGGTTTCTTCGTAAAGTTATTTTTATTAAGAACATACTGACTTATATTAAAGAACATTTAAGGAAATAAAACATACCAAGACAATAACATATCTATTAATTAAACAGCTAAATAACAGGCTAAATAGAACAACTACAACAACTCAAAGGGGAAAAAGGATTACACTTGACTTCTAATTCCCTAGAAAATGAAAATAGATAAAAGGTTATTATACATCCTCTAATTTCAGTCAGTGTTCATAATAGCTTAATTCTCTAATATTATAATTGTATAAAATTTAAACTACATTTTTACTTATATAATTATTACTCTGTTATGTTAAATGTAGGATATCATGTTCTACAATAAGAGTTCTGTTTCTTTTTTTAATTCAAATCCTGGTGTTGCATATCTCCCCAGGTTCTCTCATTGATTCTTGAATCCCTACATCATTAGGTTTCTTATTGCTCAAAAAATCCACGGACTTTCAGAAAATCTTCAACTGATTTAACTTTTAAAATCCACATCAGTTTGGCAACTTGGGCAAAGTCTGCAACTTTAACAATCCACTCTTGTGTCATCAGTGCTTCAGTCTGTTTGTAAGTTTGGGCCTGCGACGTTGTTGCAGCTGTTTCTAGATATTGAGGTTGTCCATATTTACTATCAACCAGGTGGACCTTTTATGTGAGAGAAACTGTACCAAACAAGAGCAGCTTCACATGCCAACACTCCTGCAGCTGCTTTGTGCTACCACTGTTCTTTTCACAGGAATGTTTCCTTCAATCTTTCAGAAGGTCTGGGAACACTCCTCCCACATGGCTTCCCATGCCGAATAACTAAACCTCTGCCTCTGCTCTCCCAAATTGGTGTAAAAACAGCCAGACATATCCCTAAGCTTTGCAGGCTTAGGGGAAAATGCAGTATTTTTAGGCAGTTTTTGCCAGTTTGGGGGCAAAACACTACACCCACAATTAAAAAATATTGGTGATGCTGGAAGCCGGAGAAGTCTTTTGGGGGTCCCAAGGCAGCGTGTCTATCTCTGCATTATAAAAAAGGTATGGGAGCTCTTTCCAGTTTTTACTCTGGCAGCTCTAGGGGTACAAATAACCACTTTCCCTTTATTTTAGCCTCAAAATGAACTTTCTGAAAAATGGTCAGAGCCATTCCACTAGGGCCCAGGGCATGAGAAATGACCCCCGACCTTTTGGAAATGCCTAACCCTGGAACACTTATTATTTTAGATAGAGCTCCCATGGTGGCTGGGGGATTCATGGAATTGTAGACCAAAAAGAAAGAAAGAAAGAAAGAAAGAAAGAAAGAAAGAAAGAAAGAAAGAACACCACTCAGCTTTAAAAAAGCATAGATTTCCTGGCCTTTCAGCCAGATTGGCCAGTATACCTATACAGCTTAGGTCCAGACTATCTGAAAGACCATATCTCCCTATAGGAGCCTGCCAGAACCTTAAGATCTACAGGGGAGGGCTTTCTTTTGGTTGTGAGAGAGAGCCTTCAGAGTGGCTGCTCCCACCCTCTGGAATTCCCTTCCATGGAAAGCTATCCTGCCAGCACTATCCCACCCTCCTTTTTGCCATCAGGCAAAGACCTGCTTATTCAAGTTGGCTTTTTAATATGTAGTCGCTCACAGGGAGACTTCTTATTGGGATGTGTGCTTTATGTATTTTAAACTGTTGTATGCTTTTAAATAATTTTAATGTGATGGTTATAATATTTTACTGTCCTGTTTTAATTGACTCTGTGACCCAAATTGGGTCCCATTCTGGGAGAAAGACGGCATATAAATGAAGATGAAGATGACGATGATGAAATGCACTAGTTTGTGAATCCTCCAAACATAGGCTCTGATAATGGCCAGCGCATGGTTAACTTGATTTGAAAGAAATCAAGATGAATCAGTGAGAGTAAAGAATATTCCCCAATGTGCTTTGCAAAGCTTGAGACATAGTAGAAGTGTACAGTAATCATGACAGAGAGCAGGAGATAGTACAGAACAAAAGGAAATGAGGCATCTGTTCCAAATTTTTAGCAACAGCTCTTTATTTTGTAGTCTTCCCCTCCTCTGTTGGAGAATCTTGCAGCTTGTATGAAAATAAAATCTCAGAGAGAGAGAAAGGGAAGGAAGGAGGGAGTCTTTAAAAGATATGTATCTGTATTTTTTTTAAAACAGTAGACTTTAGTCAGACCTAGAAAAATAGAAAATAAAATCAGGTTTTCCATTTGGTTGTTAAGAATTTATGCAGCAAATAGCTTCTTTCCTTATGGTACATGTCGGGAAAAGTCTTATTAGATATTTTAAGGAAAACATTTCTTTGTTTAGTTACCTGTTATGTAGTGACGGGTAGAAGATGCCCCGTGTGATGCTCTTGAGTGTGGTGCTAAAAACTCTTAGAACTGGAGTTGTAAGATACCTCAGAGACTCTGTAGTCAAATCCTCTACTGATGCATGAAATTTGTCACTACAGTATTCGTGATCCCACAGGTCTCCTTAAAACCCTTGAAGAAAGAGAGCCCACCACATACCAAAGCCCTCTGTTGCACTGTCAGCTAATAACATCAGCAATTTTTTAAATGAAGTTTAGTTGAAATTTTTGTCTGAAACAAAGTTTCTGCATTATCAGTGTACCAATATTCCACCAATATTCCTTAAAATATTTGACTGGAATTCTTTGATGGAAAGGGTGTAGTAAAGATTAATAAAAAGGCAAGGCACCTTTTCCTTCTTATGTTCACATTGTTTTCCAGATTGCTTCACAGATTGACATCGGCCAAAGATGGCGACCATTGGGTTCATGTATTCCTGCACCTGTGCCTGGTCTCTGGTTCCTTTACTGAGGAGGGGAATTCCAAAAATGAGTTCATCCCGACTGCATACAACAGCCAGTTCTGCTGCCAAAGATTACTATGAAGTTCTAGTGCTCGGCGGAGGCACTGGTGGGATCACCATGAGTGCACGGATGAAGCGGAAAGTGGGAGCTGGCAACGTGGCTGTAGTTGAGCCTCAGGAGGTAAAAGTACTTGACTCCTCCTTACTGCCCCAGAGGGCAGAATGTTCTAAATACTAATTAGGTGGATTCACATACACTCATCTACAGAGCTGGAATCCTAGAATACTTCAGCCAGCCTGGCCGTAGGACTTGGGGTTTGCCAGACTCTGAGGGCCCAAACTGAGATCTAGGTCTCTTTCACCTTCCCCAGTTATAGCCATGGCTGCATCCATGCCTGGGGTTTGTAGTTTGGTGAGTCACTAGTGCTCTCTGGCAGAAAATTCTCTGTAAACTCCAAATTCCAGGATTCCATATGATGGAACCATGGCACCCACAAAGTGCTATAATTACATATGCGTATTCATATTCATACATATTCATATACATAGTGCTATAGTGCTATTAGTGTGTAGCATGAAAGGACCTCTAGTGATGTCACAGGGAAGGGAATCTGATGATGTCATTAAGCATCAACCACAGTCTCTGAGAGTGTGCTGTTCAAATAAAAACCAGAACAGCTACTAAGTCTAATAAATGAGACAAAAAACTGAAGCGAGGACATTTCTAGAGACCCTATAGCAGTTATTTCTTTTCAGAACAGGGCTCTTGCCCTGAGATTCTTGCTCTCATTCTGTAGTTCTAAGAAGAAGGGCCAGGCCCTGAGACACTGGTAGCCTGCTACAAGTTATAGTCCAAGAAAAGTAACTTTTCCAAGCTATGATCTCCTCCTGAGGATTTCCAGAGGGTATAATCATGTGGAGCTTTTTAACTTTGATACAGGAAGTTTGAAGACTGGTATGTAATTTTATTAAGTAATCAACTGGCCCTTAGTCTGTCAGAATACAGTTTGTAGCATCTTTTAGCTTACAAGAGCAAAAAGTTACAGCTTTTGGCAAATGTCCAAACAGGTATGTATACACAGAAATTGTTGTCTGGAACAATCAGTCTGAAAGATTTCCTCCCTCCCTATTCAATGTGAATGGCTGCTTGCTCACATGTAGATTCTGTTTTTTCCCCACTTCATTTTGTTACATTTGAGACATTACATTACATTTGGGACTGTCTCATTCAGAATGGAAAATTCCTCTTGATCTAAAGAGATCACACAACAGTGGCTGCCTTATTCTCAGCTAGCTCCTTGGGAGATCTAGGACATGGGCTTATTTTTGTGCATTTTCAAATTTAGCCACTCTTACTGTGGGGTAAATGTGTAAATATACAGTGACTGCATCAGACCATTGATCCATTTAGTCAAGGTTTTGTACTACCCCTCCTATCACTGCAGTGGGCAGCTGTAGTCTAACACATTTGGAGGATGCCAGTGTGGAGGAATCTGTTACAGATAATATGCCTGCCAACAGCTTTTATGTCAACTAAATGGAACTTCCATTTGCCGAATAAATATGTCATGAATGACCAGTATATGGAAGGGCAGAACTGTAGAAGAAACATTTTGCCTTCCAGTTTCTGACCTAAGAGACCTATCGCCTTCCAGGTCCTGCCCTGTTTTAGGCTTCCCAAAGCCTCCTCAGCAGCCTGTGAGTTAAGCATAATGTAGAAGGCAGGATGTTAGGTTTGATCTACCAGGTATCCTCCGTATGTGAGCTGCCTAGTTCTAATGATGGCGCAACCATTATGCAGAGGGAGGCTGATGCTGAACAAAAGGCATAGGGTAGCAGTCTCACAGTTGTTTCTCTGCACAACTATAGAGCTATGATTGCACCTTAATGGCCATGTTCCGTTCTGTGGCATCATGGGATTTGCAGTTTAGGGAGGGCCAGTTAGAACTCTCTGCCAGGGTGATATAATGTCCCATTATATTATAAGCCCCAGGGTTCCATAGGATGCAGCCATGGCAGTTAAAATAGAATCACAGTACCATAACTGAGTGATATGAAAGGGCCCTGCACACTGCAGCTGTTCCCATTTATTGACAGATGGAGTCAGGTGAGCCACACAGGCTTCTTCGTGCTCCTTAAGCTAGCTGGTCCCACCCATCAGATGTAGAAGAGGGTCCTGTCTCATCACCAGTGTGTGAAAAGGAGCCACCTGCCAGTCTAGTCAACATTGTAGGTGTTTTGGGGAAGGGATACTATGAAGGAGGAGCTGGAGCGATTTGGCTGAGGGTAGCCGATCCCATCTCAGGGAGTGCTGTGAAGCGAGAAGGATGTAACAGACACAGAGGCTGTGAGAGCTGATAGGGTTTTAAGAGTGGATAGAGGCAAGGTGGGGATTTCAGAGTGAGACAGGACTGGACGAAGAAGTGACTTTGGTGTTGACAGAGCCCTGAAAAAATAGGATGTTCAGGAGTTAATGTATTGCATTACTGAGTTTTAATAAACGTATATTTGTTATTCTTTTCTTTAAAAACTATCTCTGCTGTCTCTGTCAAGCCTGATAACGAATCGGGTCATGCCTGCGGTAAACTGCCCACACAGCAACACCTCCATAGGTTCACATTTAAGGGATCACCCTGAGACCCAGGCACCCAATCCAGAAAGGGATTCAGTGGGGGAACAAGGGCAGGGTGAGTGGCAGGATTCCAAAGGGTTGGAACTTTGAGGCCAACCTTGGGAAAGGGATCTGTCACAGATAAGATCTTGGTCTTTACTTTAGGCAGCAAAATGCCGAGTTCTTCTTTGAAATTATCATTTAATTGGTTCTGCATTGGTGTCAGCTTATATCATGAGATGGCTTGTTGTTGCTTCTGCTGATGTCTTTCAGAACCACTGTTATCAGCCACTCTGGACTTTGGTTGGGGCTGGGGCAAAACAGCTGTCACTGTCTTCACGTCCAACAGCAAGTGTGATTCCTTCTGGAGTAAAATGGATTCAGTCCAGAGTGCAAAAGTTTGATCCAGACAAGAACTGCATTCATTTGGAAAACAACCAAAAGGTAGTCCTTTTTACCTCCAGGATAAACTCATTCCTGAATTGTCTGTTCATTTAGTTTTCTTAGATTTTTTTTTTAAAGGAATGCTCTGCTCCTTATAGGAATGTATTACTTTGAGGAAATTTTGAGATTTGCCTGGAAAAGCAAATTATAACTGGGGGTGTGTGGTCAGAGGTTATGTAGCCTTCTTCTTGTGGCATTGACTGATTGATTGATTGAGTTTCAGTTCATTATGCACTTACCTTGGGCAAAGTTGCTACTGAACTGAATGCAACTAACTTTTGAGTAAAATGGCACAAGGATAGCACTGATAAAGTGTTGCATAGGAGGTAGGTTCGGTTATTGAATTAAACATAAACCATATCTGGGGGGGAGGGGCCAAATAGAAGTGTCATGCTGTAGAAGCACAGTTTCCATACATGGTTTTCTGCTGTTATTGTCTGCAACAAGGTCTCTGCAGACTGCTATTCCTAGCAGCTTTAGGTATATGGTGAAGAAAGCTGGGAGTTGCAGCATAACAACAACTGGAGGGATACACCATTCCTCCCCTTGTTCCACATAAAATAGCCTGCTTAGCCTGGTTAAGAGGCAGTATCAAGCCATCTTCAAAGATCTGAAGAGATGCCATGTAGATCAGTGCTTCTTAAGCTATCTAATGTGAGCAAGCAGGATTTTTGCCCCCAACCTGCCAGGGACTGGTACTATACTTGTGCTCATAGTCTACAGCTGTTTATTTCTCTTCTGGAAGCTCTCCAGGGACTGCCAGCTGATGGCTTGTGGACTGGTACCAATTCAGGGGCAGTCACTTTGAGTAGCACTGATGAAGATGATAGACCAAATCTGTTTTCTGTTATTTTAGGAGATAGGAACCAAGACAACAGAATAACAAGTAAGAGCATTTCAACTGTAGTAGGCACAAGCAACCATAGAGGATCTAGTGGCCATTTTCCACTCCTCTGATCTACTGGAGGCATCATAGAATCACAGAGTTGGAGGAGCTTCGTAGACCCTCAGATTGGCCCCTCAGGGTTGAAGGTTCCCCATCCATAGGCTAGAAATAGGATTTCTGAGGATTGTACGAGACTCCGTAACACCATTCTTAAAGGAATTGCACTGGCTGACAGTTCTTGAAAACTTGCTGTCAAGGTCCGTTGATTGAATGAGCCAAGCTGGATTTAGCCCATAGGCAGCAAGAACCATAAATACTCTAAAGGCACCAGTACCCATCTGATCTTGAAAGCTAAGCAGGTTAGTACTTGAGTGGAAGGCTAATGAATAATAGGTACTGTGGGCTTATTTTGGAGGAAAGAAGTGGGAAAACCACCTCTGGGTATTCCTTGCTTAAGAAAACCCTATAGTTTTCCATGGTTTTCTCATGGAGTTGCCGTAAGTTGATAGGCAACTTGAAGGCACGTGCACACACATACAGCAAGAGCCAAATGTGAATATATTTAATGTAACAACTTATTTTTGTATGTTGTAGATATCTTACAAATATTTGATCATTGCCCTTGGACTCCAGCTGCATTTTGAAAAGGTAACTTCTTTATTTTGTTTCTCTCAAGTTCTTTCTGCTAGTGTAAACCATAGCCAGTGGTCACGGGCTTGAGTGCACCCGATCTTGTTGTCCTTTTGTCCTAGAACAATAGAAACCCTAGAGAGTGGAAAAGGTACTTTGTTGGACTATAGTTATATCCAAAAATAAACATTTCAAGCTCTGAGAAAACTTCCTGCTCCACCCAACTATGGATATAGACAGAGATTTTTTCAAAATAATTTTGGTTCCGCAATGGAACTTAACATAGCCATGTGTCTTTCTACTCTGAGAGTTTGTTCAGTCCAAACATAGTTTAAAGATAAAGGCCTCTTTTTTTTAAAAAAAAAAAAGGCAGAACTGGACCAGGATATTTTGCCACCTGAGATAGAACAGCAAATGGTGCCCCTGCAAGTGACTAGTGCTCAAGAGGCCAACAAACTTACTTTGACACCTAAGGCAAACATTCTGTCAGCATCTTTTCCAGTTCCATGATAGCAGAAAAACAACAGGTTGGATCCAAGTGCAGTCATAAAATGGTAGTATATAGATCAGTCTGAATCCAGTCCTATTGTGATAGATTAAAGTCTTCTCAGTGTGCTACCTTCTTCTGATACCACAAAAATGTCAGTCTCTGCCTAACGGTAGGTGTGGCCTTGAAGTGGTGCATCAAGAGTTAGTATATGGAGCAGGCATGTGGTCTGGTCTGGACCTGTAATTACACAGGGAGCCTGTTCACATTATACAATTATAGCATTATGATTCCACTTTAACTGTCATGGTTTTGTCCTGTGGAATCCTAGAATTGGGGGTTTAAGAAGAGACTTTAATCTTCTGCCAGAGAACTCTAGTGCCTCATCCCGCTACAAATCCCAGGATTCCATAGGATGTAACCAGAGCCATTAAAGTGGAATCATGATGCTATAGTTGCATAGTGTGAACAGGCCCAGGGTGAGGCTGGCTAGTGTGAAGCATGGCAGTCCCCTGGCTATTCCTCCTTGCTGGAGCTGTGTGTTTGAGACTGTATTTTCTCTGCACCCTAAATGACTGCTGTCTCAGATAGGTGAAAGATGGTCCATGGAAGCTATTGCTCTGCATTGTTCACATCTTTGATGTAAATACTACATAGCTAATTTTATTCTATTACAGATCAAAGGCTTGCCTGAAGGTTTTAACTCACCTAAAATAGGTTCCAATTATTCCATTCACACAGTAGAGAAGACATGGAAAGCTCTGCAGGATTTCAAAGAAGGAAATGCCATTTTCACTTTTCCAAACACCCCTGTGAAGTGTGCTGGAGCACCACAGAAAATCATGTACTTGTCAGAGGCGTACTTCAGAAAGGTATGGGCCAGCTAGTGCTGGGGGCAAAGTTGAATAACAGCTTTGCATTATTTCCTCAGCAGGTAGCAGAAGTTCTGTAATATAAGAGAGCCAGGCATTCAGCTCTCCAGTCACATGAGTAGGGTACAGCTCCTTGACAATTAATACAGGCTGGCATTCTGTTAGTGATTTATGCAAGTATAAATTGTGCTATGTATATGAAGTGGGTGTTGTTTTTTGGGGGGGAACAATGCTTAACACATGTATGTGTGGGACTGTCACACATATGGTAGTGCATTAAATCAGAGTAGCACATGAATACACATTGTCTCTCTATATTGCCTCTCCACATTGTGCATTGGGTTCTCAACCATGCTTATTGACCATTGATCCACATAACGTTGCACTCCATTGGTATTTAGTACAAGTATTGTGTAATGTGACTCTACCAGTGGATATTAATGCTATGTTGAAGCAGTGTAGAATCACAGTGGTCACAATGAAGATGTCTGCATGGTTGTCACCCAATTAAGAAAATCTGAATCAGTTGAAGAAACGACTGTTAGCTGGTTGAGTATCTAAATCTGCATAAAATTGTTTTAAACAAGCATTTTTTTCTTTTAAATCATGCAGGCTGTGATGTTATGGACTTTTGTTTAAAAAGTTGTTGTGTTTGTTAGTTTAAATGTGGCTATGGCTGTTATGCATAATGTATGAAATAAGGTAAGGTTCTGTTGGGAGGAAATGCAAGTATGGAAGGATGGCTGATGGGCTGAATGTTTGAAGGAATTTTAAAATGGCTGGGTATGTATGATAGAGGATGAGAGATATGAGTATTGAATTTAGGAATATGAGAGAGAGATGTGAATTAGAGTAAGTTAGTTAGGGTCAGTTGGGATATAGACATATTAAGTAATTAATCTTTAACTTTATTTGAACTTCTGTTTAATAATTGAAAGATATAGCCATATTAGTGTGGATCAGTATGCAAAGGGATCTTGTAGCACCTCTGAGACTAACTGAAAGAGGATGGTAGCATAAGTTTTCCTAGATTTAGGTCTGTTTCATCAGACACATGGAATGAAGTGCCTAGGAACAGACCTTTATGAGCAGGCCATATGTGTGAATAGCAACAGAAGTGCAAAACTTGTGGGTATGGTGATGAGGTGACAAGTTCAGCTTGGGTGACAAAGGCAGGAGGAAAGATGTTGTAGGGTACAGCTCCTTGACAGTTAATACAGGCTGGCATTCTGTTAGTGATTTATGCAAGTATAAATTGTGCTATGTGTATGAAGTGGTGAGTAGCCAAGGTGAGTAGATATGAATGGTGTTATTGGAACGTAGTGTGATGCTGGTTGGGAACCAGAAAGACATCGTCTGTGATGCGATAAACTGGCCAAGAGAGCCCTCATGAGGCTGGGTTGTTAACTGAATTATTTTTTGTGATGCACACTTGTGCCACTGACAGTGCTATATAAGAATTATTGGAATAATGCTTGGGTTGAGACACACAGTGCCTGATTTTGAAGCAATATGGGAGATATTTGTGGAAAAGATGTTAGTAAAAGAGGAAGGTGTCACACCTCCACAAGAAGAGTTACAATTTTGGAAGCTGGAGTAATTTGAGGCATAATTGGCTCTAGGGATGGGGTACGCTTAGCAATAGTAACGGGTTATATTTAGTTTGAAAACGATAGAAATAAGAATGAAATTACTGATAGTATATTTTTTAAAATGTTAAGTATGGGAATAAATAACAAGGGGTATAATGAGAATGAGATTTAGATATATGTAACTAAAATATATAATCAGTATGATTTATAATATGTTGAATAAGTAATATTACGTAGATGGATTTAGAGAGAAATAGAAATGTAAGCATTTTTTTTGTTGTAACTGTTTTTCCTTCACCTTTATGTTTATCACGTTATGTATTTTTTGTGTGTGTTTTTTTCTTTTCTTATAATTAATTAAAAAAGAGAGAGAGAGACACAGTGCCTGTGTGGCAGCAGGTACTCAAAGGTGGTGGTGTTTTGTAGTGAGATTAGATGAATAAAGTCTTGCATATGAATCACAGGGGCATTTAGAATGTCCCCACATGATGCATAGTGGTGAGGTCTTCATATTTGGTAACAGTGCTGGGACAGGTAGTGAATGACCCTCCCGCAGGCCTACAGTGCAACAGACAACATATCAGAAGAGCTTTTTCTTCTGTAGTATCAGCTCTGCATTTACAAATATATTTATTTATATTAAAAATACTGGCTGAGATCATGCACAGGAGAGGTGCCAACAATGATGTAGCTATGATGTGCCTCCCAATCCAAATCTCCTGAAGGAGTGTTTTGGTGCTGATGAGTTGGGATGCTGAAGGATGGTGCAACTAGCCCCCTTCCTCCAGCAAGCCATGATGCAAAAATTAACAACATTCCAGTCACAAATGCTGAACAAGATGTCAGCCACTGTGACAAAGCCTGGGAGTGTGGTAAACCTGGGAAGCAGACCAGCCTTAGCAACAGGTTGCCAAGGGACCCAAGGAGCTCTGGGTAGGAGAAGAACTCAGCCCATTGGTGCATGGGAGGAGCTGAGCTTTCTGGGAAGGAGCTCTATGCAAGGGAATGACTTGCATTTTTGAGAGAGATTCCTTCAGGGAGAGATGGTGGGAGGGTATTGCTGAAAAGAGCTTGGTTTTCTTAGAGGCCTGCTGCCACTTCTGAGTGGGACAGGAGGTGAGACCCTGACTTAGGGATTAGGACTTTGAGCAGGGGAGCCAAAAGTCTGAGTGGGTATGAAAACTTTGTACCTGAATACTGAGTTGTGCCGAGAAATCTGGCTAGACATTTTGCAAGCTCTATTCTGTCTGCATATACTTATAATTTGCAATACCTTTTCCATTTGTTATTTTAATAAAGACTACATTCTATTTTTATAATTTCTGATTTAGCAGAGTACTTTTTCATTAGTTTTAATTTTACAGACACATACATCATAGATTATTCAGTCTTTCTGAATAAAACCAAAGAGGCTTTACTCCTTTTCCACTAAGGTGGTGGATTTGAGAGGGTAAAGCAGGGTTGTATAGAAAGGTGGAAGGGCAGAGTGCTACAGAAAGGCTGGGGAGGCAGCTACCGTCTCCAGTCTATGAAAAGTAGAGCAGGCCTGCCGCGACCCCCAGCCACTCTCTTTTAAAACACATTAACCAGTTAACTAGGGCGTCATTGTCAGTTTTAGACCTTTAAAAGTTTGTAATCTAACCAATTAGTTTCTTAAAAATTGCAGCCATTGCGTATGTGGATTTTGTGTTATGTGAAGCTTGAAAGAGTTGAAATACAAAGTAGCAGCTGCTTATGTTCCAGGTTCGAAAAGATACTAGCTCAGTGGCAGTAAAACTTGACTGTAGACTTAAGTCTTCAAAAGCATGTGCTACCAACTTTGGATTAGTCTCAAAGGTGCTGCAAGATCCCTCTACATATTAGTATTAATATAAATATTCTGTCTTTCTCCCAAAATTGGGAGTCAAGGTGGTAAAACCATGTATGCCACCCAAAATTTCTTACAGGAAAGATGGGACTTGCATGGAACACTGTTTAAAAAATTGCACTGGAATGCATATTGAAGGGATTGAACAGAGACCTGTTGGTTAGTCTATTGGATCTGTTGTAAATCCAGTTGATTCAGTGGGGTCTACTCTAGTTGGGACCAACAAAAGGATCTGACTATTATTTGCTGTTATGAGAATAGAACTCTGTCTACTGCTTTTGGTTTTACATGTTTGCTTTACATGTCTGTTTACATGTAGCACTGCAGAGGATGGTAAAAAAACAACAACCCTGAATCATTTAATTGCTTATTCTCTACTAGTATCATTTTTATTCTATAGACTGGAAAACGACCCAAAGCCAATATAATATTCAATACTGCCCTCGGAGTGATTTTTGGTGTTCAGAAGTATGCAGATGCTCTGCTAGAGATTATTAAAGCAAGAGACATCACCGTTAACTACAAGCACAACCTTGTAGAAGTTCGAGCTGAAAAACAAGAAGCAGTTTTTGAGAATTTAGACAAAGCTGGAGAAACAGAGGTTTATCAGGTCAGCAAATAGAAACTTTTCAAGTGCTTATGTTCAAAAGGCTAAATTACTTTGACTAGGACATTTTTTCCTAACTGTGGCTTGCATTGGTTAGCTGTTAAGAATGGACCAAAAATAGTAAACCAAAATGTTGATGATGTCTACTGTGTGGCAGGCTGGCTATGGGTAATATAACTGAGACAAAGCTGTCTTTTTTAAAAAGCTGTATGCACACACCTCCATCTGCCTGAGTTAATGTGATATAGACATTGGAACAGAGGTGAGGAAAATCCAGCACCTACGTCTGATTTTGGAGCTCCCTTGCCTCCTGACTTCTCTGGACTGCCATTTTTCTAGGACCCCCCTCTCCCCCAAATTGTTTCTCTCGGAAGCCTCCTTAGAAGGAATTCACCTTTTACATAAGTCACAAGCTTATTTAAAATGCCAGTTTTTCAAATCCAGGATTGGACTTCTGGCTACTTCTACTTTTGTTTTTTGGCAATCTGCATGGCTCTTGAATAGTTCTGGGGGCAGAAAACTGCTCTTATATGCATGAAAGTTGACCATTCTGAGTGTTTACCCATGAGGAAAAACATATTTAGGGGTAGCCATGTTGGCCATGCAGCAAAATACAGAAACATCCAAAATCCACAAAAGACTGATGCGTTTATTGGGCCAATGCACAAAATACATCATGCAAGCTTTCAGAGCTTCCCGGCGTCTTGGTCAGCAGAGATGTTAAAAATCGTACAGGAGAAGAAAAATGATGATGTTAGAGTCACAGGCCTACGTTTTGTCTCACATATTACTTCTCTTGTCAGTTGTTGATGGTTTAGAGCAGGGCTTCCCAAATGGTGTGCCACGACACATTACACGACATGAGGTGTTTAAGTGTGTCACCTACAATCTTGGAAATGTATGTTATTATTTTTAAATCATATTTTTT
This sequence comes from Iguana delicatissima, assembly GCA_948472985.1. NCBI lineage: Eukaryota > Metazoa > Chordata > Lepidosauria > Squamata > Iguanidae > Iguana > Iguana delicatissima. The sequence continues at coordinate 16,443 of CAOKZL010004031.1, forward strand.
TAAAAATATATGAAAGATTTTCATGAGATATGTTGTGTCCCCATACATTTTGTTATTACAATAGATGTATGTGTCTGTATCTCTTATAAGGGGTTAGTTCAACCTCTGGTTTGCTAGTAGAACTGAAATTACTGTGTCACAAAATGACACATGCCTAAAAAGTGTATCACCAACATGAAAAGTTTGGAAAGCTCTGGTTTAGAGGGATATCAGTGCAGGCAGAGGCCACTCCCATTCTTAGCCAGTTAGACCAGGGAACAAAGGTCAATAAAACGAGCAATAACATTTCAAATCCATTAGCATTAGAAAAGTAACTTCCGTTGAAATCAAGACAAGCTCTGTCCTGTGCAAGGCTAATGGCCCCCTTTTTAAGCAGAGAACATTGAATTTCTCAAGAAGTCTCTGTACTGTTATATCTGGAAAAACTTTTAGGCGCTGCACAACCTGCCAATTAGAATCCGAATGAAAGAGTTTTACCTTTGTTGAAGGTAAAAACTTCAAAGAATTAAGGCTCTGTCCATGAGCTTCCTCTTGTTAAAGTCTCCCTTGTTTCCCATGACTGGTTAGAATCAGTTTTCAAGTTCCCACTGACCCAAAAATTTCACAAGCTGCCATTGGGCCTTCTCTTTCATTCTAACCAGCCTTGCAGGATTGTTGTTGGGATAAAATGTGGGGGAGGGGGTTTCATGTATGCCACAAAGCTTGGGGAAGCAAAGGCAACTGCGTGGGGCCAGGAGCCAGTTACTCCCAGATCTCCCTGTGGGCTGCATGTCGTCACATATTGAATAATTCATGACCCAAGAACACACTCTGATAGCAGCAGTAGTTTATTTATGGGATTAACATGATGAGCAGCAACCTGCTTCCACAGAAGTTGCCAACACTGATTAGCATAGGCAGCATACATATTTTATAAATTGTCGATAAGTGTGCAAAGCTTTTATTGGTTAGTGCAGCATGGTCCATTCCCCCTCATAACTTTCCCAAGTGGGTGCCAGCCTCCAGCTGTCTTGTCCTTGAACAGTAGTCCACTCATCGACAGGCCTTTTCCAGCTATACATAGTAGCCTTTAGCATTAAGTACATTCTAGCCAGTTTGCAAAGAATAAACATTTGAATAATCAGTCAAATGGTACCTTATTTTGTTGCTCCCCCCTTTTTCCCACCCATTACTATGGCGGGGATGACTTGTGACCTGACACCCCGATATCTGTTTTCCTCAGCAGTCTTTCTCAAAGTGAAGACAGGAAGTGGACTGCAGAGAAAAACAGAGGTATTTGTGGATAGTCCAGGGTTCTGGCATGCTTATGAGGGTGAAGTGGGGGCATTATCACACATTTTTACATGTTTTGGTGCAGGTTGTGTCTTTAGAGGGGTAAAAGTTGCCCCAAATGTTTAACAAATTAGTAGTGGAATTGGGGGCATGTGGCCTATGGGCCACACAATGCCCACTCCAGCTTTACAGGAAGGTTAGGATAAAGTAGAACTTCATACACAAAAATCCTTCATCTCTAGCTATGACAAACTGTCACTTTTTCTCCATGCCCTTTTCATATTACCAAGTTATAGTGCTTTGATACCACTTTTCTTAACATGGCTGCATCCTACAGAATTCTAGGATTTGTAGCTTGGTGAGGCAGTAGAGTTCTCTGGTGGAGATTTTCAAGTATCTCATGAAACTATGAAGTTTTATATCTACAAAGACGTGTCAGAGTGCTATAACTGTGTAGTGTGAACGGTGCCCACTGTAGTGGAGGTGTGATGAGTCAATGCTGAAGGGGAGATGCAGTTACCAGACTTAGCCAAGAAAACCCACCCCTCCCATCATGCACAGCTCAAGAATGTGACCAAGACCAGATGATTTTATTGTTCAGCTTGCTACCAGATCAGATTCCTTTACATTTGGACTGTTTCTCTGTAACTAGTATGAAATGCTTCATGTCACCCCACCCATGGGACCCCCTGAAGTACTTCTGAACAGTCCAGTTTCTGATGGAGCTGGCTGGGTGGATGTAAACAAGGAGACCTTGCAACATAAGAAATACCCAAATGTGTTTGGCATTGGGGACTGCACCAACCTCCCAACATCCAAGACAGCTGCAGCAATAGGTAAGATTCTTTTTGAATTCTTGTTTTAACATTGATGCTGCCAAGCCACAAACTGGTTTTAAAAGTGTCACTCTGCTGCACTTGGAAGAAGCATTTTTCCTAATCTGAGGCTGGGATTATACAGACCCCTATTAAGTTGTGGTTTTAGAAAATGTGTATACGGCTGAATCAAATCTGAGTCAAACATACAGAACAGAATTTTGACAGTGAAATTGCATTATGCAAAGCACTTTAAAGGAACAGGGCAGCTTTTTATTTTAGCTATCAAAATATACTCAAATTCACTAAGATCTACACAGCTGTTTAGTGTGTCATGCGAGTGCATGTGCCAGCTAAAAGATAACTGTCAATATTAAAAGCATCTCACATCCTGTACAGACTCCCAGTCACCTGATCTGAACTCAGAAGCATAACATTATTCATATTTAAACTGAGTACAGGCTGGTTGTAAATTTATAACTTGTATTGAGTCTCCTATGAGGCTGTGCTTCCTACATACTCTTATCTGAAAATAAGTTTCCCTAGAAGTCACTGGAGGTTACTACCTAGTAAAGGATTTGATCCTGTTAAAATGATATTTATGAAACCAGTTTCTACTGAGATTAGCTGTGCTTTTTCTACTCCCCCACAGACAGGGCTTCTTCAGGATTTGGCTAGCAGCCTTTCCCACTCAAGTGTCTGAAGTTGTTTGTTTAAAAAACAACCTGGAAGTGTTGGACATTAGATTTCATGCTTTCTCTTGGTTAAAGCAGACTGCTACTGAGCTTCTGTTCCATTCTCTAACATGCCCTGTTAAAAGAATAATGTGTGTTAATTTAGCCGCAAAAAGCAATTGCCTTGGTTGCAGTGGTGTTTGCAATTAATTTAGCTAGACTGAGGCCTATGTGTGAATAAATTAATGGAACAAATTAGTTTCATTATGCACAAGTGAAATACGATTCTGCAGTGGTGGGCAGAGTTCATGTCCAAGCATTTTGACTTGTTTTTACTCCAGTTCTATAGTGGTTAGCATAAAGAGTTCTTAAGAAGGATAGAGAAGAAGCATAAGCACCTCCTGTTCCTTGGTAACATACCACAACAGAGCAATACTAGCAGAGTTTGATTACAATGCTGAACCATTAGAAATATTTCCTATAGATCAGAGCAAGCAACGGCTGATAAGTTTGCAGTGCAGTAAAATCAGATGAAATGTGCTGTTCCAATAGAATGTTAATAAAGAGGAGGAATTCCTCTCTCTTTAATTGTTTCATGAGTTGTAACTTAAAATATTGAAAGGCTTAAGTGCTTGTTTTGGTAGTTACTATATCATCAGGAAAACACTATAGTCCTAATGCCAGAAAACCTTTTATCTCTTCTGTAGCTGGCCAGTCTGGTGTACTAGATAAAACCATTTCTTCCATAATGAAGGGCAAAACCCCAAGTAAGAAGGTAACCTGACTGTCTCTTATGAATTTGTCCTTAAAATGAGTGGTTATTACTTCTTTTCAGAGGTTTTTTTTTAGATTGCGTGCTTTTATAAACATTCTACTAGCTATGCATTAAATTGGATTATTCGGCTCATTCCAAGTCCTTTTTCTGTAAACTAAACTTTAGAATCTACAGATTCAAGTACTCTCAGCACAAAGAGCAAACAGATTTATGTTTAGAAGATACTGTCAAATAGCCACATTCTATACTTGTGGATGTTTAAAATACATTTTAAAAAACGAAGTTTATTTCTCACTCCTTTAAATATATCTAGAGCATTTTAGAGACTACCTTCTGTAGTAATATATGAATGAGATCATTACATATATTAACATTCAAATGTATTAAATTAGCACACTTTCTCTAACCTGGCATATTTCAAATATGTTGGATGGCAACTTTCATCATCCCAAGGCAGAGCAGCCACTGGCAATGATTAGGGTTGTGGTCCAACTCATTTGAAGGGCACCCAGTTGGGGAAAGCTGAACTATAGTTTCATCTCTCTGATAACCTGAGTTTGTACCCTAAATTTACTAATAATTATTAGATGTATTACATATTCAGATATAAGAACAAGGATATATGATAAGCATATGTATGCAATATTGTCAAAACAGAAGTAGAATGATTATTGGTATAAGAAGACCCCAAACCTTCTGTTTTACTGTATGCTAAACCAGGAATGGAAATTGTATTGCCCTCCAGATGTTGTTAGACTGCAACTCCCAGCATGATTCACCATTTGAAATGCTGCTTAATTATAGTCCAACAATATTTGGAGGGCCACAGTTTCTTTCCCCTTATGCCAAACTCTTATTACTTAAATATGGGGTTTTCTAGTTTCAAGTTTGTACTACTGGCAACTGAAAGTTCAAACTGATAATTGTCCAACATCTAACCTTGAAAATAGCTGCAACAGGCAACTTATCACTCCTTATGCTTGGAAAGTGAGAACTGCAGTGGAGGGGTGCACTGGGACAGAATAAGGAGTGTGTAGCCTGAGCATGGAGCATTTCATTGCCAGTAGTCAGGAGTGAGAGGGAGCTAAAAGACCACAGAAAGAACCACAGGTATTCTCATAGAAACTGGCTTATACCAGAGGGATACAGGTAGTCATAATGCAAGCATATTTTATTTAAGCACCTATGAGAGATAATCCTGAACTGAAAGGCAGCGTAGAATTCTGGAAATGGCATTCTCATGTTCAGGGTACACTACAGTTTGTTCTGTTGGTTAAAATGTATATTATTGTTTTTCTAGTATGATGGATACACCTCCTGTCCCCTGGTAACAAACTACAACAGAGCAATCCTAGCAGAGTTTGATTACAATGCTCAACCATTAGAAACATTTCCTATAGATCAGAGCAAGGAGCGGCTGATAAGTTTTCACATGAAAGCCAATATGATGCCTATTCTTTATTGGCATGGGCTACTGAAGTAAGTATTCCAGTCTATTAAAAAAAAGAAACAATCTTTCATTTGCAAGGTAAAGGTGCACAAACTTTTCAGTCTGAATGGACTCATATGACAAGGACTATATAGGCATGCACACATCCCATTAATACTTTTGCCCTGCTGAAAGGGAGTGGAGTTCCCGCCTTTCCAGCCAGTAGGCCTGAGGATAATCATACTCCTTTACTAGCTGCAAAAAACAAAAGAACCATCTGAGTGTTATCAGCAGGAAATGGAGAAGAGGGGCACAATACTCCTAAAGGATTATATATGTAACTTTGGCCTTGAGTTTTGCAGCCCTGCTCTACAAGGCCACAAGAAAGCAACCTATACCAAAAAAAAAAAAACCCCAAGGGCTCACACTGCGCAGTTCTAGCACCATTATTCCACTTCAGCTGCTATGGATGCATCCTACAGAATTCCAGGTTTGTAGTCTGGTTCTTACACTGGAGTTCTCTGGCTGAAAATTCTAAATATCCCTCCCAAAACTCCCAATCCCAGGATTTCACTGAATATTGCCACAGCAGTTAAAATGGAATCATAGCACTGTAACTGTATAATGTGAAAGGGCCCCAATGCCTCTGAAGTGCACAGTTCCTTCAAAGATTTGCATACCACTGTAAACTCAGTGTGCATTTGTAAACTACACAATAGGCTTTGGTCTGCATAGTGACTTAGCTGTGGGATGAACTGCAGTTAGATTCAGCTAGCTGCAAGGGTCTAAATACTTTAGATGCATCAGATCCTGTCTGAATTTGGAAGCTAAGCAGGGTCAGCCATGGTTAGTACCTGGATGGGGAGACCTGTCAATGACTACCAGGTGCGAGTACAGAGGATATGTCAGAGGAAGGAACTGGCAAAACCATCCAAGTATTCCGAAGAAAACCCAGTGAATTTCATGGGGTTGGCATACTTGAAATCACACAAGATTTACAGCAGATTTTTCAAAACCTGTACATGGTGTCAGTTCTTCCAGTGTCTACAGGGTTGTCTTGACTTCAGATATGATGTGCAAATGAACTTTTACTTTCGGGGGGGGGGGGTCATGTTAAATCTGTTGTGCAAAACTAGTTGCTGTCATTTCTTATTATAGTACCAATAAATAGTCTTGATTGTTTAACTTGAATGCCTACATCACTGCAAATGATAACCAACATAGAAAACAGCAGTAGCTGTTTCAAGTTATTTGTCCTTGTTTCACATGCATACTCTTAAAATGGGATCCTTGCCACAGGAATGTTAAAATGAAATCCAACACTTATTTTACATGTATGATTAACCACAGTGAGCTTTATCCTCACCCAAAATTTTCTGTTTTTTTCTCCCAGGGGCTATTGGGGAGGTCCAACTCCAGTAAGAAAATTGCTACATCTTGGGTTGAAGTGATTTCTATTAGACCTACAAAGCACATCAGCAGAAACATTCAGATTCTGCACATTTACTGTCAGTGTCAATAAAGTGGTTTCTCAGGCTGTACCGTAACTTTAAACTCATTTCACACATCTTAAAACCAAGGCATTGTGTATTTATGTCTTTTTACCATTTCTTGCCTATAAGTGACAACGCATTACCTTGCAAAATGATGCAGCTTTTAGTTCACTTATACTCAGTAGTGGCAATCTATGAAATCATACTGTACTACATCAGTGCAGTCTTATAGCTTCAGTAGTTGGTGCAAGTTGAGTTAGCCCAGGATGACCTATATCCAAAATTACCTCACCCATGAACTTTAGATGGCCGTAGATGAACTGCTGCCCCTTAGCCTTAACCTCCATCCCTTAAAACTGCAGGACTGTAATAATAATGACCTATTTTACTGCTGTAGAAGCTGCTGGGAACAGTTTTGAATACTCACATTAAGTGTCAAGTGTCATCACAGAAGACATAGTAAACATGTGCCAAGGTGTCTAGCAAGTACCTTCTTGTCTGACTTAATGATCCTCCTGTGTTCTTAAATACAGATGGACAAGAAACCAGTGAAAGTTACTGCTTTTGAAAGATTACTTACTAGTCTCAAGGTTGTTCAACTAAAGTACAAATTAAGACTCAGAAACAGTATGGATGGTAAATGCTTTTTAATCAAGACCAAATTTTAGAGATTGATGTCAGCAAGAAAAAAAAGTTGAGGGAAAAATCTTCACAGAAGTTGGAACTTTACTGCCAAGCCAGGCATGTGTAAAATAATGTTACTGAACAAATTATCTTCTGCTTCGCAAGAATCCTCCAGCCATTTGTCTAATTCTGTAAAAAAAAAAAAGAGAGTGTGAATGATTGATTTATAAAAACATTAAGTAGGGATGTTTTTATATCTTAGAATTACATTAGTTTGGCTTAGTTTTTGAATTTCGGCCAAGTTTCCAAAAGTAACCAGGTTATCACACTTTTCAAAGTAGCTGGGAGTTCATGACTTAAGAAAAATAGGATAACAGGGCAAAGAATAGAGGCATACAATTATTTCAAATGAAATTGTGTTTCAATATATTAACCTTTAGAAACTGGGTCAACACTTCATTGCTTATGTCCCAATAAACAGACATGCTTAGGCCAAAAACTACCCAGCAGCTGGCAAGCCCCAGGAGGGACCCTACTACTGTTGCCTACTGGTGAGGTGGAAGGGATGTGATTCACATTATGAAGAGCCTGCTGCTCTGGGCTCCCAGGGAAAGGAAAAAGCTTTAAGACCAGGTGCTTTTCCACAGTCTGATACCCCTCCCCACCATGACAGCACAGAGGCCTGAGAGCTGCTAGATAGTGGGAGAATGTGGAACTGCATCCACAAAGCTACATCCACTTGCCCTGAATGCCATCTTCAGAATTAAGAACTAGGTGCCATTCTTACCAGCATCCTCATTAGTTCTTCTAAGTTGTTCTGGATATGTCCATAGATTTCACTAAAGAGCTCCTCCCTTGATTTTGTCCCATCCAAATAAACTGAAATATAAGCACCAGCATTTAAACATGGATGTAGTTCTGTTGTGTTCTGCACTCTCACTTTTTAAATTGATAGAGAGAATCCAGTTATTTTAAGTGCGTCTATTTTTGTGCTTGACAGGCATACAGATTTACATAACTAATGCTTTTTAAAATCAGGTGAATACAAGGTAGGAAAAATGCAGACTCTTACGATCTGCAGAGTCTAATGCTTGAAGAGAAGCTGTTTCATTATTCAGTTATTCGAGAATGTATTTTGTTACTACAAACCAAATTAATACATAACCAAAGATTTTGTATTACGTGCAGGAGCCTTAGGCTTCTCTTCCCTTGATGACCAATGGAAAATTAAATGTTGCCTTTCCTGAACAGCAATGAACTTGGTTTATTGCTGCATCGAGGATTTGCCAAACACTGCAGTTTGTTAACAAGCCAATTACGGCGCAGTCTACCCTCCACATTCATAGGTTTGACCTTTGCAAATTTGGTAATTTGTGAGGTGCCTGCTTGCCTTCCCCTTCCATTCTCCATGCCCAGGCAAAAGGTAAGGAAATGAGGGGGAGGCACACGTGCATGGTGAAGGTGTGTATGCCTTCCCCACATTCCCTTGGCTTTTACCTAGGCACAGAGAGGAAGGCACTGGAAAAGAACAGAAGGGGGAGCTCTCACACGTGGAGGGAGTTGTTACTTTTTAAAAAAAAAAGCTTTGCAAGACATCTGTACCCCAAACCCTTGTGAAAGCAGAGGGCCGCTGTACACTGATTTCTGGCTACCACAGTGCTTCTATCTACAATGACTAAATATAGTGCAGGGTCTGGCGCCAATTTGGCCACCCGGAGGAGCACTGCATTTTGCAAGAGATTTTCCCACCCCTTTACACACACCAAAGATAGGCCTAGCGCCTTGCCATAGAAGAGAATCGTCGTTTATTCTTCAATTGTTTTGGGAGTGAACGGGGCAGGGGCATCCATGAGCTGCAAGAAACAGGCAGGAACATGCAGCAATAAGTCCATATGTTTCCAGCCTTCTTGTTGTGTGCCTTCAAGTGCTTCCAACTTATGGTGACCCTAGGGTGACCCTATCACGGGGTTTTCTGGGGGCTGTGTGTGTGATGCACCTGAGGTCACCTAGTGGGTTTCCAAGCACAAGCAGGGAATCAAGCCCTGGTTTCCAGGGTCATAGTCCAGTGCTCAAACCACTACATCATACTGGCTCTCAATCAGCTTGGCTCCAGGCAATCAAGTAAGTCTGCTCCTTGTTAAAGACAATCAAGAGGCTTCAGCACACTGCCCTCTGCTCCTGTGTCCAGTATGAAAACATGCCTGAATCTAGACATAAGGAACCTACAGGCTACAGAGAGCCAAAGCTGCAAAAGGGAGACAGAACTCAAGCAGCAGCTTAAGCTGTCTATTCCTGCATGGCCAGGGGTTGGACTATTGGTACCTTCCAACTCTATGATTCTAAATTGGGGGATGGGCATCCACAACCTGTGCTGTTCGTAATAGGATGTAATTCAGGGCTGCAATTCATACACTGAAAATGATGGAGTTTCATTACCATTTATGTAAAAGTAACAGTACATAGCTTTAAACAAACCATCTTGGAACATTGTCACTGAAGTTACAGCATATAAAAGGAACACATTTCATTACCAGCTTGATGGAATAAAAGATCACATTTATGAAGAAGTGTTTAGGATCCAGTTTAACTCACCTACATCAACATTAAATTCTTCCATCAGTTTTTTGTGTTTGACATACATGGGCCAGACATGACCATCAAACAAACCAGGGGGATCTGGTACAGTGTAATTCCTTGAACTAGACAGAAATAGGGAGAGAAAATCAACTTGAGGTTACATTTCAGTGTAGCAATTTAACTCTGTCAAGTTCTGGCAACTACAATCTTGTGTTCCCTTTCAGCTCTACAATTCCATGATTCTAAATCCACCTACAAATTCAGTCACCTCAGTGTGACTTTTCACATACTGAAGCTAAAAGTCCAAAAAGTTGTGGTTGGAGTGGAACTCCCAGGACCTAACTGCCCACCCCCAACCAGTATCACCACTGGCCACACTGACCGGGTGGGTTCTGGAAGTGGCAGCCCCACAAAAGCAATTCTTCGAAGTCCCAAATGGAACAACTCTGACAAGAATATCTGCAGATTTTTTGTGAAAATAGACTTACCTTCTCCTCCTCTTACATTCTTCATAGGGAATAGAAAGAAAGTACCGGAAATCAAAGACATCAATCAAAGGCCTGAAAGTGGGGAAAAGCATCCTGGTTTGTACTAAATGCAACACAAGAACATTCCTCCTGAATCAGTCAACACTAGCACTGTTGTTTCCCACAAGGGCTCATAAATGCTTCCACAAAACTCAAAATTGGAAGATGAAGGCAATAGCCTCCTCTGCTAGTTACCAAGCAACAAAAATTCAGAGATGCCTGCCTCTATTAGCTCTTCACTCATAACTACAGATAAATCTGTTCTTCACTAATTATCTAACCCTCTGTTAAAGCCATTCAGTTCAGCAGCTGTCATCAAATTCTGCCAAAGAGTATTTTCTATATCCTGAATCTACTGTCCATCTTCATTGGACAGAAGAAAATCCTCTCTGTTATCTCTACAGCATGCAGAATTTTATAAATCACTTATTCCTGTTCTACAATATACTTTTTAAGTTGGATCAATCAGAGTAAGTAGTATTCCAAAGGTGAGTGCAAAACAGATTTTTCCAAGGGCAGTAAGATAACTAGCATTTCAGTTATCACTGAACTAGACTGTCACAACTGGCAATTTACATGTGCACAACTCAGCTGGAAAAGTCAATGTTTGTTCAGATTCAAATGGGATGCATGTCAACTCAGAATGCTTTGCCCTTTTGTGCCTTTGCTTTTTGTTGCTGGGTGCCTTCAAGTTGTTTCCAACTTATAGTGACCCTATCGTGGGGTTTTCTTGGTATTTGTTCAGAGAAGGTTTTGCCTTTGCCTTCTTCTGAGGCTGAGGGAGTGATTTGCTCATGGTCACCCAGTGGGTTTCCATGCCATAGTTGGGATCTGAGCTCTGTTCTCTAGGGATGTAGCCCAATGCTTAAACAACTATACTGTGCTGGCTCTCATTTAATTTTTGGGTCATTTTGTTGCCCATTCAGGCAGTTTAAAGAACTCCTTTTGAAACTCTTCAGTGCACTTGAGATTTTTACTGTCCTGAACACTGGTAGGGTATAGCACTAGGCCTAAATCAGAATCTTACTCCATTGCAGTGAAAAACCTGTCCATTTATTCTTATCTCCTGTGTCATGGTTTTGAACTAGAAACAAATCCACAAGAGGTTTTGCCATCCCACTACCACTGGGTTTTACTCAAGAGCCTTTGGTGGGGGTTATCATCAAAACCTGTTCGAAGTCTAATAAAAGTAAAACCTTTAAGGTTAATGACTTTGGGTCATGTTCTTCCCAGAGCAATAAAAGAACACACCTTCAGATTAGCAGTCCTTCTGCATATACCATCAGAAAGCACAGGAACAAGTAACGATTATCTTATCATAACCAACCACCATGTGCCTATATGATCAAAACTGTCCACACAACACCCATTCCATTATCAGTCAAACATTACTGAGAGTAAATTTCCAAACAGAAACAGAGCTCTAAGAAGATTTGAAAATTTGCTTACTAAGAAAAAAAATATCCAGAACTATAAAATAATTGTGTCCTAACTGGAATGCCAACCTACTTTTTTTTACCTGTAAGTATAAAGTAAGAATCCTTCTACAATAAGGATATGGATAATGTCATCATTCTCTTCTGAGTCCTCTATAACTCTGGTATCTAGTGTGTTAATGCCATGTGATCGTTCAAATTTGACTGGGTTTTTCTTCCAAGCATTGATGGTACTCATCATTGCATCCATATCCAAAGCACTAATCACTAAGAAAAAAGAGAAGTGAAGTTTTGAGATCCAAAGGAAGATATGTAACACATAAAAATTATGAAACACCCTAAACCTCAAGAAACTACTAACTCACACTCTATTCTGCAATGTATTTTCCATTCACCAAGACCAGTTCTAGAGCTATAGCTGAAGACATTTTAAAACATCAGCATCTAGTTACTGATATAAACAAAACTTACCATCATACTGTTTAAATCCATCTTCAACCTCTATCTCATCCTGGGGCTGAAACAGAACAAAAACTATCTGCATTGCTGCTCACAAATTTCAATGTTCACTTAAGACGAGGTAGAGGGATAAAAATGCCTGTTGAAACAATACAAGCCAGTACCTCACTAGCCTTCAAAAGAGATTAATGCTGGACCTTTCATAAACCTAGCCAATTTTCAAAACAGAAAAATCGTCTGACCAGCAGCACTGGAATCTTATCCATTAACTGCAAAACATCTCCTGTGCCCCAACCCTAGCCAAGCAATTAGTATGTGGCAAAACACAAACATTTTAAAGAGGAAGAGCAAGTCTACAGACATCAATGCCATTTATTCTTGATGTAGGTGTGTGTGTTAAGAGATCTAGATTAGATCTAGATTAGAGATCTAACTGCTTGTTGCAGACAAACTTTCATGTAGAATAGATTGACTCAGCATCAATTCAAAGGTGTCACACTGATCTGCTGTGGAATTAACATGCTAATGTGGTCATGGTGGTGATGGAGGAAAAGAGATAATTTGTAAATCAGCTTGGATGCATACTAGGTGGCTCAATGGTGCCTCTTTTGTTTAAGAAAGCTAATAAAAATCCATACTTAATAATACAATAGTCTTGTGTATTCAAAATGGCTTTCCCTCATCTCTCTGACCAGGTGCTTTCTTCACATATGAGTTCTGAAACTGAAAACAAGGTCATCTGTAAAAACTATTTTAGGAGTAGGGGGATCGTGGGAACAAGTGCTAGCAGCATCCTCACCTAAACTTTTTGTTGTTAAAATTGGATGCTTTACCCTGTTTTTCTGTGTGAGTGGTACATACCAATTCAAACACATGGTTATGCCATTGCCATTCAGTTTAGAATCTTATTCTCTGCTGGGGTATTTAAAAGTTAAAATTCTCCAGCTAGATGAAATTCTGTGCTAAGAACAACCAACATTTATATAATCTGCATGAACATAAGCATACTTTATATGTGTATAAAGTATAATACAAGTGTATAAATATGGAAAACTAACCCCCACTTCCCAAATCTCCAAAAACACAAGATTGTATTTCATGCACTTTCAAGCATCCCTTTGTAGTCATAAATCTGCATGGCGAAAAATATATCCCAAACCAAAACCTGCTTTCAGTAGTCCGACAGAATATATGCAGCACTGTATACAAACTTTCTAACCAGACCTCCTACTATTCTTAAATTTCCAAAAGTTATCATCAGCAGGAAGGCAACAGTGTACTAAAGCATCTTTTGACAGTGCTTTTCTTCCTGCAGTGGAAATAACCCTAGGGAATTGCAGTATCATGTAAGCCACCTCTCCTTAAGTCACTCCTCGTTAAGAAATGTTTTGTACTGTACAGCAGTAGCATTTTGACTGAACTAACACTGCCATAAAACATAATCTGCTTTTCAGAAAAACAAACCATTTCACCATGAAGGCTTACAGAGAGAATGAATAAGCCCTTGCAGGTCACTGTTTTCAGCACAAAATAAGAGGTGATTTTCCCACAAACCTAATGGGTATCCTTTAACTCAGAATGGTATACATCCAGCCATTCACACTGCAACTTCCTATTTAGCAACTATTTGCATAATAACATCTAATATAACGAACATGGAGATTAGAGAAAGAAAGATTATATAAACTGAGTTGCTGATCTCACCTTAAAGAAGTCATCTTGATGTACTACACTGCAGTTGGGCAGTGCGTGCATGAGTTTGCTAGTCACAGTGGTCTTCCCGCCATTTGTGATCCTGAAACAGAAATTTGGGAAGAAACACTTGAATGGCATCAGCAAAACACGCAGAATCTAAACCTAGCATTTGCTGCTTGTAGGATATTCTTCGTATACACTTTGCTAGATAGATATTAATGAGGCAATTGGGAGACAGGAAGAGAGAGGGTAATTTTTTCACGCAGCCATTTTGCAGATAATCATACTTCCTCTTCCTCTACCTGCATTTGGTAGCTACAAAATATATCCTGCCGCATGCTTCCGTTCTCACGCATAATGGCTGTCTTTCCTTTTCAGCCATTTTCTATCTATCATCAAATCTTTGCCAAGCCAAAACTGAAGTGCTTTTTAAATACTTGAATAAATAAAAAGTGACTCAGGTGGCCCTACTTTCCAATGAACAAAATGCCCACAAGGAATATATGCATAAATACTGTATGTACTGTTGTTTTCCCTGAGTATGTCTTTCGCGAAGCAAGAAAAGAGGAAAAGAGGAATACAAAATTTTAAATTAAAAAAACTCAGGTAAACCTATCACCACATCCCCTAGCAATCATTTTCATCCACAAACTCATCGGGCCTTCTTTTGGGGGGGAAGTGCAATACACACACACACACACACACACACACACACACACACACACGCAACTTCCCCACTTTTGTTCAAGATGACTTATATGCCTTAAGTCGTAATGCAGTGAAAATATTTTTTAAGTTGCAAAACGCATTATTAAAGATAGAATTAAACTTAGTTTTAAAAAATCATTACGGCCACAAGGAAGGGCAAGTAAGAGACCAGTCTTTCTTAATATGCTTTTATTGATATTGTTTATCTATCTATAAACACACACACAAATATGTTATAATATATCGCATATAAATATAAACTAAACTATTCAATATAAATTCATTGGTACTGAATTTTATTGAGGATTTCCAGTCTAATTCCACCCACTGCCTCCTATTCTTCAGCAGCGAGGGAGGCACCGGCAAACAGCTGCTGCAAGGAATGGGACCCCGACCACATGGAACCCCTCTTCTTCCTCTCCTCCCGCCGCCCGCGCCCCAAAGCTTCCTCACCCGCCAATGCCGACGACGATTTTCATGGTGACACGCGAGCCAGGCGGCAGCGGCGGCTTCCCTCACAGATGGTTCCTTGGGAGGTTAAAGAAGATGAGAAGGAGAAGAGAGCGGGAGGCACAAGCGTCAGCTACCGAGGAGCGCCATCGTCTCTGAGGAACGCCGGCTACAGGACAACCCGTCCGCGCAGCACCGAGGCGCAAGGCGAAAGAACGAGCCACGCTCGCCGGGCTGAAGTCCCCTCCGCCCGTCCCGGGAAAACTCAGCCGCGTTGATTGGCTGCCGCCAATCAATAATCTCAAAGCGCCATCTACCTTTTCCCGCAGCGAATGCGGACGTCCAATGAGAAACAAGAATCGTGGAGATCCCTGTTTATTATTGGTCAAATACTCTTCAGGGCTTTCCAAATCGATTCGCCCCCTGACGTGAAGGGAGGTCTCGTATTTCTCACAGCATGGGATTGGTGGAATGTATGAAATGCGTTGCTGTGTTAGCTATCTACCGTACCCTCTTTGACTTCGGGAGAAATATTTGATTTTATAAAAAAGCATAAGGTCCGCAGAGTACGCACTTAGAACAACACACGTGGTCTAAGTGTGTTGGAAAACACACTTAGACCACGTAACCTATTTCCATAACACCACTCAGCAGATAACTGAACTATGGGGCTGTGTGCTCCAGATGTTAGACTGTAACTCCCATAGGCAAAGCCCATTGTGAGGAATGATGGGAGTTGTAGTCCAGCAACATTTGGGAGCCCTCACTTATCTTCGATGAGTCAATGTATGGCAACTCCATCAATTTCATCGGGTTTTCTTAGGCAAGGGGTACTCAATGGTGATTTTCCCAGTGCCTTCCTGGTAGTGGAACTGAGACAGAGACCCATGGTTTTAGAAAAAAGATTTATTGTGCACAATGTCTCAGTGAGATAATTCTCAAAAGTCTGAGCCCCGCCTCTTTACATTCAAAGCAATTTATACATCTCTAGTGCAAATTCATCACGTATCCAAGAAAGGAAATTGACACAAGCAATAGTTCTCATCATTCTCCTGCGTAACTTTACTAATGTTGCAAAGCATAGCGAGGCCATAGTGAGGCACATTTCATACTCCCTAACATTCTATTTCACAGTGTCCTATTGTTCTTCTTTCAAACACAGAGTCACTTCAATTTCAGGGAAAATTAACTGCTTTTCTCAACTGCTTTTCCCTCATACCCAGAGGTCAGCTAGCCTGACCCACATTATTCCCCCCTTTTATGCTGAATTCATTAGCAATTCAAGCATAACTATTTCAATTGTGCCATCAAAGCATATACAGCAGCCTTCTCTATTACTCTAATTATTACAGATTGGAAATACTTTAACATGCAGAGTATTGACAAGCAGATTTAGGAAGACCATTATTTATGTACAAAGCAATTCCACAAGCAATGCCTTTACCTATACTTACTTAGGGAACCAGATAATCATGTCCACATGCCTGCAGACTACAAGAATGATTTTCTAATATTGAATACTTCAGAGTGCATTTTCTCCTTTTACATTTAAACTCATTTACATAATGGCAACAGGTTGTATTTAACCAAATACACAGACCCCCTTCACGACTAAAGAGATAGTCTAAACCTATTACATGCTGGGCTGACAGCCAACAATGCATCTGCCTTACATGAAAAGCAACTCCCTCCACGGGGATCATGGTGACTCCCAACCTCTCAGATATGTGTTGTCAGAATCATTCCCATGGCTTTCATTGTAAACTCTTTCCATGCTTGCCCAGCCATACTATATTGGTTTGTGTACTGGGTGAAAGGTGATACCCTCAGTGGTCAAACCAATTCATCCCAGAAGATACACCATATACCCATTTACCATTGTAAAAGCTGGTTACTTTCTAGAACTCCTTTAAGGAGGACCAGCTCCCCTTATTCTCATATAACTCAATGAAACCATTGCTATAACTAAAGAAGAAGTTAACATTGGGATATTTTCCTGGGCATGCCTGTAGAGATTCAGGGATTTCAAACTTTACATTTCAGTGGGGATAGTCTCCTAGCTTAGCCCATGAGTACATACCCAGCCATTACTGACATTCACGGTGTTCATGCGCAAGGAAGATGGTGAATTAATAACAGGAGGAAGAAAAAAGGCAGAACTGCTCAACACTTTCTTCGCCTCAGTTTTTTCCCAAAAGGATAAAAACACTCAACGTGGCGGTTGGGGAGCAGGTGAGGAAGTGGGGGAAATGCAGCACAGAATAGATAGAGAGGTAGTACAGGAATACCTGGCCACACTGGATCAATTCAAGTCTCCAGGGCCAGATGAATTGCATCCTAGGATTTTAAAAGAACTAGCAGAGGTCATTGCGGAACCTCTTGCTATAATCTTTGAAAACTCTTGGCGGACAGGAGACGTTCCGGCAGACTGGAGGAGGGCAAATGTTGTCTCCATCTTCAAGAAGGGAAAAAAAGAGGACCCAAATAATTATCGCCCAGTCAGCCTGACATCAGTACCTGGAAAGATCCTGGAGCGGATCATCAAACAGTCAGTTTCTAATTACTTAGAAAACAATGCCGTAATTATGAAAAGTCAACACGGATTTCTCAAAAATAGGTCATGCCAGACTAATCTTATCTCTTTTTATGATAGAGTTACTTGCTTGATAGATGAAGGGAATGCTGTGGACATAGTATATCTTGATTTCAGTAAGGCCTTTGACAAAGTTCCCCACGACATTCTTGCAAAGAAGCTAGTAAGATGTGGACTGGACAGGGCTACTGTCAGGTGGATTTGTAACTGGTTGACTGACCGTACCCAAAGGGTGGTCACCAATGGCAGATTCTCATCCTGGAAAGAAGTGACTAGCGGGGTGCCACAGGGTTCTGTCCTGGGCCCGGTGCTGTTCAATATCTTCATTAATGACTTGGATGAAGGAATAGAGGGCACGCTGATCAAATTTGCAGATGACACCAAATTGGGAGGGGTTGCTAATACACCTGATGATAGGATCAAAATTCAAAAGGACCTGGACAGATTGGAGAGCTGGGCCAAGGCTAACAAAATGAATTTCAACAGAGAGAAATGTAAGGTCCTACACTTAGGCAGAAAAAATGGTATGCAGAAATATAGGATGGGGGGCACGTGGCTGGCTAACAGTACGTGTGAAAGGGATCTAGGAGTCTTCAAAGACCACAAGCTGAACATGAGTCAGCAGTGTGATGCGGCAGCCAAGAAGGCCAACGCAATTCTTGGTTGCATCAATTGGAGTATGGTGTCTAGATCAAGGGAGGTATTGGTACCACTTTATTCTGCATTGGTTAGACCTCATCTTGAATACTGTGTCCAGTTCTGGGCACCCCAATTCAAGAAGGATATGGATAAGCTGGAGCAGGTCCAGAGGAGGGCAACCAAAATGGTGAGGGGCCTGGAAGCCATGCCCTATGAGGACAGACTTAGAGAGCTGGGTATGTTTAGTCTGCAGAAGAGAAGGTTGAGAGGGGACATGATAGCCATGTTTAAATATTTGAAGGGATGTCATGTCGAGGAGGGAGTGGGCTTGTTTCTCCTGCTCTTGAGACCAGGACAAGGAGCAATGGATGCAAGCTGCAGGAGGGGAGATTCCGCCTGAACCTCAGGAGGAATTTCCTGACAGTCAGGGCTGTCCGGCAGTGGAATGTGCTGCCACAGAGTGTTGTGGAGTCTCCTTCGTTGGAGGTTTTTAAGCGGAGGCTGGATGGCCACTTGTTGGGAGTGCTTTGAGGGTTTTCCTGCATGGCAGGGGGTTGGACTGGATGGCCCTTGCGGTCTCTTCCACCTCTACATTTCTATGATTCTATGATTCTATGATCTGATTGACTAGTTGGTGGAATTGTTTCACCTCCCAGCCTCCCTCGTTCTGCATCATCCTCATCATCACCAACAGTTGCCATATACACATATCTTCAAATCCCGCAAAACATCAGTCTGTAGTGATAAAATAGGTAGGCCAGGCTTCCTGCCCCTCCTATGCCTGCCACAACGCATAATATTGTCTCCAACATTCAGGATCTGGCCACACTGCAGTAAGGCCTAGTCCTATCTTCTTTCCTCTCCAGGTAGAGATCTTAGCTATGCACTGGGGTGCCTGGCTTCCAGGTATTGCAGACACCAGCAAAGCTTAGTCTCAGGTCTTCTTACCACTTTCTGATGATTTTCAGCTTCAGAGGTTGCCTTATGTTTGAGCAACAGTCCAGTCAAAGTGAGCCTTAGTGTTATGCACCCAAGGC
Source organism: Iguana delicatissima (assembly GCA_948472985.1). NCBI lineage: Eukaryota > Metazoa > Chordata > Lepidosauria > Squamata > Iguanidae > Iguana > Iguana delicatissima. The sequence continues at coordinate 35,646 of CAOKZL010004031.1, forward strand.
TTCATCCTGGCCACCTTTATTTCAGTGGGAGTGGTCACCACTACCTGATAGGGTCTCCTCCACCCATGACCAAGTTGCCGTCAATCCTTCACCCATATCTCCTGGTTGGAAGGGGAAGAGGTGTGCCTGTGCCTGTAGGAAGGGGAACCCCTGTTCTAACATTTTCTCCCTTGTTTCCCCTTGTTTTCCCTAATGCACTAACTCCTTCCTGTAGAGTTATGTTTCCTAATTCCTTTTGTGCCTCTCCTTAATCCACCCAAAATGGCTTCATACTTTGGCTAAAACGGGGACAATCTTATGATTCTATGAGGTGTGCACCTCATCCTATGCCTTATCATAATGGGGCTCTGGGAAGAACAAAAACACTCCTGGTTTCTCTGTTGTGGGTTGCACATGAAATGAAAGTGAAAAGTTTCTGTAAAATGGGCTAGGAAGATGAATGTGGTATCATGCCACTTGCCCTGTGGTGGCAGCCAGTCCAAAGACATAGCCAGGGCTCTTATCTGGACCATACATGTGTCTTCAGGATTTTGTTTCATCTTCTCCAGTTTCCTTGAGTTCTGAGGTCTGCAGGTACAATGTGACTCCTCCAGGTGATTCCTAGAACAGTGGTTTAATCTTTGATGATCTTGTGGACAAATGCAGGTCTGTTGTTTGAGCCCATATGGTGTGTGGGCTTCTTTGGGGCTGACGTTGGTCTCCTGGCTGTCTCACAACCTTCAACTGTCCCTTTCTCTCTGTCCTCCACCCTTTCAGTCAGAGTCCTGCAGCTGCAGTTCCACTTTCAGCCTGGAGGGGTGCTCTATTGCCTCTCAGAAGTGCCCCATTACCTTCTCCCTCCCAGCTCAGAGGTGTGCCATCATCTTCTTCCAGCTTGAAGGGGTGTTCCATCACCTCCTTAGCCTGCTGGGCTGGGCCAGGGAGCCTTATCAATTGCCGCTCTATCGGGAACTGGTGGGGGGGCAATTTGGACTGCCTTGCACCTAGGACTCTGCCTTTTCCTGTGTTCTTCATGCTCTTGCTGCCAACTTCTTCCAGAATGTCACAGCTCCAGGCCTTTGCCCTTCTCTGTCTGAGGGATGAGGGACAAAACTTTTTCCTCAGTCTGCCCTTGTCAGCTGGCCACAGACACCTTTACAGCCTCTGCTTTTCCCTCTCCATTCAGTGCCTTCATTGAAGCTAGCATGGAAGCTTGCTGCTTTGCAAATCTCTCAGCTCTTTGCTATTAGAGCCGTTCTCCAAGCACAATTCCTCCATCTCTCTTTTCCTCTACCAGCTCCTCAGCGCTGGCTGCCTTTCTTGGAGGCCAGGGACCTCCACGTGGTGTGGTGGGGTCTTTACATCTGGATCTCCAACGCTGCCTTGCCAGCCTTTTCCTTGCCCAGTTGTTCCTGCTTGCCTCTCTTTTTCCTGTCAGTCGCTTTGCTTCATACAGAGCCAGTCCTTGTCTCGGCCACTTAGATTTCTGCTGCGGCTGCTGCTGACGCTGCTGGACTTTTAGCATCAGTCTTTTGGCCCTTTTCTCTCTGTCCAATTCTAAAGTCCTAGACATCAAATGAACTAAGAAAGAGGGAGGTAGATCCCCCCTTTCGGGTCTGACAAGTTGGGAATGAGAGCGTCCTTGCCAGCTCCGCCCTCCTGCTGCTCATCCCATTACGCTCCTCGCATGCCATCGCTGCCTTGGTTTTCAGCTCCGTCACTCTCGCTGCCATCAAAGGAGGGCGCCATGGTGCCTTCTATTCCCTTTCCGTCTCACCCAGCTTTGGCTGCATCTGTCAGCCTCCACTCCCCCTCATCGCTTTCCTGGCCTCTTGGCCCGTGCCTCAGCTGGGTGGGGGGGCGCCGTAGCCATCGCTTCTCCTCTAGGAAGCCTCTTCCCCCCACGGTGTTGTATGCCTGTGGCTGGCGGTATCTGCCGGTCTTGTTCTCTCTCCTCTTCCCTCTTCTTGTCTGCCACACATACAGATGCTGGCAACAACTCTCACTTCCTATTGCTGGTTTTATGGCTTCCCCACCTGTCTCCTCAGGGGGAAGGCAGGCAAACAGGAGAGCAGACAAGTGACTAAAAAAAAAACCCAGTGGGGGTGAAGAGTGGCGGTTTCCTGAAAAGTTGCCGCTGTAGCTTCAGAGCCTCTGTGGGGGCTTATCTAATACTTTATTTCTCTGTTCTTTGCATTTGTAACTCTTAGAGGGAATTTATTCAGGTACTACAATTCCCATGTGTCCAAAGCTCCTATGCCAACTGCTTTTTCCAAAAATTCATTGTCAAATAGCGCCCCATTGTTCAGACTTGCTTCTATCGCTAAGGGGGAGAAGCTGCCTGTCCCCCCTTTCAGTGTTACTTGATTCTAAAAGGAGCCTTGAGCTTTCAAACTTCCCTGCTGCCAGTCTTGGCATCAGAATTGCAAAATCAAAGGGCTGTCAAGGTTTTATTTTGTTTTGTTTTTCTCTCGTTCTCTTTCAGCAGCGAGGGGCGAGGGGGAATTCCTGGTAAGCGCAGAGTTCTCTTTTTTCTTTTTTTCTTCCTTTTTAGATGCAGCTTTTAAACAATAGGACTCTTTAAGCTGAACTCTGTAAACTGAATTGTTATCTTGCTTAGAAATGTTGCAAAACTATTGGAGGAGAATCTTTAGAGTTTTTGAGCTATGTTTTCAAAGTTTGGAAGCAGATTTGCTGAGCCCAAGACTTTTCCAGCTCCTGGCATGTCTCCCATTATTCAAGATCAAACCTCCCTTTTTCCTTTTCACTATTTCCTATCAAACACCTAAAGGTTTGTTTTCTCATTAACTTACTAACTTAATTTCTGCTATTCCCAAACCTCTTGACTAAATGAACTTCTAGCCCAAAAACAGCAACTATAGGGTTAAATCTGAGGGCCTGAGGAGGAGGGGCCGTGGAGAGATGGCTTCAAGCACCAAGAAACAATTGCGAACAGAGAGGGGAAGCCACATTTTTCCCCTGGAATTTTCCTTACACACATTAAAACATTATCTGACCTCAAACCATACATAAAGGCGGGGGAGCTTTCTTGGAGTTTTTTCAACATACATTGAAGCAGAGTCCGTCAACTGCCTCCTCCACCCAAATTCCTCCCAAAACGACAACACACAGTAGGGGAGGGGGCGAGCTGGGGGTGAGGGGAGTCCCCAACAGCTCAAGACATTAAGGGTTAACACTAATCGTACACATCAACCCAGGCACCCGGTAAACTCAAAGGCATGAATTGCGAACTGTGACACCATTCACGCACACACCTTTCACACAACAAACACAGCCTCCCACCTTTCCCATGTGTGTCTAAGGAATCTGCGGCTTCAATGGCCCCTCCCAGTTGGAGCCATCTATTAGAGCAGACCCATTATAGGGGATGATCAATCCCCTCTTCTTCCCCAGTGTCCCACACTTTAGGGGAAGGCCCTTGACACACTTACCTATGGCTCTGTTCTGTGGCTGTGTTCTGTCAATTTTCCAAACCGTTCCTGGGTTCTTTAGCTGGCAACCAGTTCCTGGCTTCACACCCCCAAGAACAGGGCCATCCGATAAAAGAACTGGGGGTACCCAAGGTCCCTATCAGTGGGGCACAAATGCCAGAGGAAACAGCTGCCGCTTCAAGAGGGCAAAAAAAGCCCATCTATCCCGGACCAGAGCCCCCAAAATATGTAGTGGAACTGAGATAGAGACCCACAGTTTTAGAAAAAAGATTTCTTGTGCACAATGTCTCAGTGAGATAATTCTCAAAAGTCTGAGCCCCGCCTCTTTACATTCAAAGCAATTTATACATCTCCAGTGCAAATTCATCACGTGTCCAAGAAAGGAAATTGACACAAACAATAGTTCTCATCATTCTCCTGTGTAACCTTACTAATGTTGCAAAGCATAGCGAGGCCATAGCGAAGCACATTTCATCCTCCCTAACATTTTATTTCACAGTGTCCTATTGTTCTTCTTTCAAACACAGAGTCACTTCAATTGCAGGGAAAATTAACTGCTTTTCTCAACTGCTTTTCCTTCACACCCAGAGGTCATCTAGCCTGACCCACATTATCCTCTGAAATGTAGCTTACAGCACCTGGTACTCCTTAGTTGCTTCCCATCCAAGTACTAACCAGGGTTGACACTGCTTAACTTCCAGCTAAATCTGTACACATGCTAATCAGAGGGGATTATCCAAACGTGGACAGCACGTTATTATACTACACAGGGCAGTGTTTTCACTCCAGAAAAGAGTGTAACATGGCTCTCAATCTCAATAGAGAGAAAGAAAAGTCCTTTTGAATTTCTCTGTCATAAAAGATGCAAGTGTGACAGGAATGTTACGGCTCATTTCCGCACTAGACTGTTATAGTGCTATTATTCCACTTTCAACATCCTATGGAGTCCTGGGGTTTGCAGTTTAGAGAGGGGCCTATAATAAGTCTAGTGCAGAAATGGCCAGTATCTCTTTGAGGTTTTACCTTCATAGGGGTGTAAGGCAAAGTCAAGAGAGCCAGTATGGTGTACTGATCTGAGTACTGAACTATGATTCTAGAGACAAGGGTTCTATTCCCCCTCAGGCATGGAAACCCACTGGGTGACCTTTGGCACATCACACACGATCAACCCAGAAAACCCTGTGATAAGTTTGCCATAGAGTTGCATTAGGTTGGAAACAACTTGAAGGCACATAACAACAAAAAATCAAAGCCAACTTGGTTTCATTTACTTATATACCACATTCCTTCCAAAATTGGTAGTTTACAACTTAAAAAAGAACATTACAATTGAAAACATAACAAAGACAAGCATTAAAGTGGAATTAAACTATTCACAGTATTAAAAAAAATTAGATCTACACTTTAAAAGATAAAAAGCAAATAAAAACAAATCAGTTTAAAACAATATTTTTTTTCATAAATCTCCAAGAAATATTATCAAACACCTTCTTGGCACTGAGATATACCATTGCAAATTTTTTCCCATTTTTTTTTTTTGTAATACACTCGGCCCTCCGCATTCACTAGGGTTAGGGACATAGGACCCTCGCAGAAGTGAAAAATTTACAAATAACATTTGTGTCTGTGGGAAGGGGGCTGAGGCACGGGTGGGAAAAGTGGGCATCCAGGGTCTAAACCAGGTCAGGGAAAGGAGATGGTTGGCATGGTGGTTCTGTACTTCCTCTCTCTTGCCCATCTCCTTCCTTGGGTGTGTTTGGGGCAGGGGTACAGGGTTTGTGGTGCTGAGAATATGGGCAGAGAGACATCCTTAGCTAGCCCGGCAGAGACTGGTAGAGGAAGAGAAGGACCAGAGATGATTTTTAAAGGGCTATGCAGCCTGATTGGAGCCACCAAGAGGGAAGGTTTCCCCCCCAGAAAAGAAGCACCTGAGGTAGGAGGGCAGGGGTTGGAAAAATTCACAAATAATCAAATCCGTAATGTCAAACCTGCAAATGTAGAGGGCTGACTGTATTCTATACAGTTTAACACTGTTCTTATGATTTGTTTCATGCTTCACTCAGGTAAAAAACCAGCTTGATCTTCATGGATGTATTCTTGTAGAATCTTTTTCAGTCTTTTAGTTAGCATTGTTGTAAATAGTTAATAATAAATGTTTAATAAGAAAACTAGTCTGTAGTTCCTTACGTCCTTAAGATCTTTTCTTTCTTTTGGTATTAAGGTTATAGTTGAATTTTCCCAGGTTCTGAGTTTTCCTTGTGTTATGATTGTCTTTATCATCTGAAAATAAGGGATTGCCAATTCATCTTGTAATTTTTTATAATACAATGCTGTAAAGTTGGCACCTAAGGATTTTCCTCCTTTCAAACATTTTATTGCTTTGATTACTTTGCTGAATGCTATTGGGGAGTTTAACTGCTTGCAGTGTTTTTCCTTAATTCTGTTTATTTTCTGTTTCTTTCGAAATGTTTCAATCTTTTGTATTTGTAGAGAAGTTATCTTCACCTCATGAAATAAATTTGAATAATATTAGACAAAGATTTGTTTTATCTTTTCTTGGTCAGTGTAGATCTTTTTCCCTTCTTTTATCTCTGAGATTAGATCCCCCCCTTGTTACCACCGTGAACTGGCCTGGCCTTTGGTGAACCAAAAATATCATTTTTGATATCATAATTCGGCCCTGCTGTGCCATCAGCCAAGTGTTTGTGAGGCCCGCCGAACAAGCGCGAAGCTAGGCATGGTTACTAGTTGTTGCTCTCACCAAACCAAGCCAGATATTGCCAGATCTGCTTTAGGGGACCTCCCGAAACAAACACCTTCATTACTAATGTGCAATAAAACAAAGAGACTCTCTGCCCTGAGAGGGCACCCTAGCGAGCTAAGCACTTAACTGCTGAGCTAGCCGCGTCTACATGCCGGCCATACCATTGTCAATTCGGAACATAACTCAATCATGTAAATTCTAACCTTTCGGAGGCTTTGTCTCCAACCCAAAACTTATTGTTTTCACCCAAGACCAGACTAGCCTGCAGTTGTTCTTTCCCCAATAAAAACCCCCCAGTTCCGAGAGTTCCTCAGACTTCGCTGGACTTCCACCCTGCATTGCTGCCGTTTTTTCCACGAATTCCGCTCGGCCGCTGCGCTGAGTTTCCTTCTTTTCAATCTGGACTTCCCCAGGACTGCAGGATTGGTGACGTATCACCCATTCCCCAAAACTCTATTTCCTTTCTAGTTAGGAGTGTGCTTGTGTTTTCTTAATATTGCTTAATAAATCTTATTGTTATTTTGAAACTGCCTGACTCCTCACTGACCTGAACCTGTATACATAGAGTAAAAGATCCTGCTGCGTTACCTTGCCTCTCGTTAGCCAAGAGAGTGCTCCAGCTAATTTCCCCCCCATCTTTGCTAGGTCTGTTTGTTGTTTGGGCGCCCCTACCGGGACCCCCAATTTACAGGGTAACACCCTTCTTTTCTTCAATTTATATGCCAACCAATTCCCAGCTTTGTTAGCTTGTTCAAAGTGATTGTATTTCAAATATGTCAAATTTCTTTCTATCTCTTCCATTGTCAATTGAGACAATTCCTTTTGAATTATTTTAATCTCATAATTTATTTTCTTCTTATCTGAATCTCGCTTCAGTTCCTCTTGCTCCTTTTGCAACTCCTTCGTTAATTTCTGGAACTTTCCTTCCTTTTTCTTTGTTTGCAAGTACTGTTGTTGGAAGAAGAAACCTCGCATTACAGCTTGTGTCCCATATAATATGCATTTTGGTGTCTTATATTCTCTTGAAAGAAGTTTTTCAAAGTTTCTTTTGCTTTCATTATAATTTCTTTACCTTTTAGAAGATTATCGTTTAACCTCCAATTAAACTGTTTTTTTGGTTCCCTAAAAGTTATAGTTACTGGATTGTGGTCTGACATCAGTTTCGGGAAGATTTCTGCTTTCTTAATATCTTTCACTAGGTTCTTTGATAATAATATCATATCAATTCTTAGTGATGATTGGTGAACATATGAAAAGAAGACAAGTATCTTTGATGCAAATATCTCCAAGCATCTGTTAGTGTTAGCTCCTCCATCATTTTAAAAAAAGTTTTTGGAAGTTTCCCTTGAGATTTCTTCTTGGTTCTCTTAAGTATTTGTCTTTTTCTGTACCCAATACTCCATTCCAGTTTCTTGCAAGGATGAAGTTATAATATTCATGTTCTTGAATCCCATCATTCAATTCTCTATAAAAATTTTCTTTATTCTCATTTGGGGCATAAATCCCAATAAATAATATTTTCTGGCCATTAACCTGAATTTCAATACCATTGATCCGTCTTTCTTGGTCTTTAAAAATTTGTTTTGTTGCGATCTTTCTTTTGGACATATATCGCTTCTTTTTCCCATAAAGGGCTGTAAAGCATTATCATAGTTTTTTATTCTTCAAATATTTTTCATCCTTTGCACTTATGTGAGTTTCTTGAAGGCAAATTAGTTCTGCTTTGATTCTCTCTAAATGGTGAAATACTTGCCTCCTTTCAGACTTGAAAAGCCTTCTATTCAATAAAAAAGTTTTTGTCTGATGACAGAAGCACAGCAGGTAGGAACCATTCTGGCCTCTGTCATACTGGAGTTTATTTCCAGCCCCTTCAAGCCTGACTTCCACCCTTGAAAAGGAGCTGGAAATTCCCCCAGTGTTTACTAATTCTTGCTGCCACCACCCACTGAATTCTGAATTAACTGAACAGTACAGTGGGACTCTGCTAAGTGGATTGACAATCCCTATGCTTAAGGACCTTTCCTTCCCTCTCACCTCCCCCTTCTGAGTGAGAGAAGTCCTATCTAAGCATGTGCCGATGACTGGCGTAGAAATGGAGAAGAAACAGAGGTTTTACAGAAAGCATTTATTCAAGGCATGCAAATAAACAAGACAATAATACACGAGAGGCTCCCTCCTCCCAGGTATGCTTAAGTTACAAGTAGTTATAAAAACAGATACATTCTTTAGATCAGCCAACCTTCAAAATAATAAAATAGCCCTAACAAACTAACTACCTAATGTTCTAGTTACTCACATTTGGGTTCACAGGCTTAGATGGTCTAAGAGAAGGTGGTGAGGCCTGGGGCCTGAAGCTTACGACTGGCACAGATCTCATCTCTAGGAGGTTCCTTTATTGTCTCTCTGCCACATGGCCTCTCAAGGAGTTTATAACTTCTCCCTAGAAGCATATCGAAGATGCTCACTTCTTCCTTTTGATTGGGCAATTATCCCCCCTGTGACCTGTGAGGCTGACCCACAATAAAAATGTAACCTAATCCCAAAACCTCATTAACCTTTGGTTTACTTGAAGAAGGAAGTATCCCCTTCAGCCAAGTCTAGATAATGGGAAGCCCCATTATCACAGCCTCCTTAGGAAAAAAGTTCCAGAGTCTAGGAATTCTAGAAAATAAGTTCTTTGGTATAAGTAATGTGTTGCAGAAATAGTAGAAGTCATCTGTTAACTATGGCCCTTTCCACATGGGGCAAATAATGTTGGGAGTGGCAACCTTTGCATGCCTAATTGAATGGCTAGTTTATTTGCATGTCTATTGTAAGCATAGAGAGATAGCCTAGAGAGAAAACTTCCTGTTTGTTGGTTAACACCTCTTCCTCCAGCACGTAGACATTCCTTGTTCTTTTCAGAAAGGTTCTCCGGCCATTTTGTCTCTCCCTTTTGTCTTCACCTTTTGTCCTGAAAGCATGCTCTGAGATCTCCTAACAGGGATCATTTTGCAGCAAGCATATGAGTGCTTTATTTTCTTCCTACCTTCCTCAAGAATTGAACCTGTGTAGACTATGCACAAGCTTTTGTGAGTAAACTCTTTATATTTTTAACCAAACTGTTTTTGTGCTTATTTTGAGCTAGATTAAGTGTGTTTGGGGTGTAGAGTTAAAGAAGTGGGACTGGTGATCTGTTCAACTTCCGTTTTGTGCAATGACTAAAATACTCTGCTGATTGAGAGTCTCATTACCAAGGTCTCTCAATATTCAATTTTTTTTTTTAATTTCCCCAACAGGTTATGGGGTCCCAGAACAGAACAGTTATCAGATTTTTCGGGTTTTAGTTATTTTTTTGCTTTGTGTCTTTCTTGTGAAAGTGGCTGGTTTTTTCCCCTTCCCCCTTTTTGGAAACACACATCTAGCTAGAGAATTTTTACCTTTTACCTTTTTGGGAGCTGATTTCTCTTTTTGTTGGAATTGCTAACTAAAGCAAAAATGCTGCAAGCAGATTTAGCAGATTTAGACCTAGCTTCCAAACCCAGACTTGTGCGACTCAGAAATGAGAGCTATACAGAATGGAGACAAAAATTGAATTTAGCCTTTAATTACCATAATGTTCTGGATGCAATTGAAAAAGAAAAACCAAGTGGTGAAGCTGCAGAACAATGGTTGAGAAAAGATGCAACTGCACAGTATCTGACTGGTAACGCACTGGAGGCTAATCAACTACTCTATGTAAGAGATTGCAAAACTGCAAATGAAATGCTAACTAAACTTAAAGAAGTGTATGGTCTTTCATATGAAAAGTCTCAGTCAATTTGGATGAAGGAACTTGTACAGCTTTGCCTTCATACTAAAGCAGGCTGTGAAGCTTATATCAGCAAACTGATTATAATTTTTGATAAGTTGAATTCCTGTGGATTCCAGTTTTCTGATAGACAAAAGGTTTGCTTCCTGACTGGAATTCTGGGATCAGAATTCAATCCCTTCATCTCTCTCTTACAAAACTTAAAAGGGCTAACCTTTAATGAAGCTTTGTCTAAACTACGAGAAGAATGCATTGACCAAGGGGCCTCCCCTTTTGATCATACACAGAGACCAAGTGGATCAAATTACCTGGCCACTAAGAAGGGCAAACCCAAAGCTCCGCCTAGGGACCAATCAGAGCTCAATTGCTATAACTGCAACAAAAAGGGTCACGTTGCAAGAAACTGTACCCTTTCAAAAAAGCCCTCAGCCGATGGTAGCTCTCCAACTAAGAAATTTACAAGACAAAGGCAGCATGAAGTGAGTGAACCAAGCAAACAGTCTTACAGAGGAAATAATCTTCTTTTAATGGGGCAGACTCTGACAGTTAATGACTACAAGCGTTGGATTATAGATTCTGGCTGTGCCAATCACAGCAGATTTTCTGATGCTTATTTTGATAAAATGGATCCAGATGCAACAGAAAAAATTCAAGCTGCAAATGGTGAATCCATGCAGATCCTGGGATCAGGAAGCTGCACTTTAAACTGTCTATTGCCTAATGGCAAAGTTGCACAGAATGTAGCAAGTGATGTCTTGTTTGTTCCTGAATTACACTGCAACATGCTCAGTGTGTCTGCTTTAGATAAGAAAGGACTTGAAATACTTTTCAAACAAGGAAAATGCACAGTTACCAAAGATAATGTCCTTTTTCCAGAAGCATTTGAGAATAATGGTGTCTATGAGTTACATCTTTCAGCTCAACAAGCTAATGTTGCTAGAGCACAGATGAATGAGGACAGCCTTGACCTATGGCACAGACGTCTTGGACATCGCGATCCAAAGGCAGTTCTTGAACTACAGAACTAAAGCTTGGCTACAGGAATCAAGGTGAATCAACAACACAATGAGAGAGCTACCAGATGTGTAACTTGTGTTGAACAAAAGTCAGTCAGACCCTAATTTCATCCAAGGACTGAAAAGAGAACCGCTAAGGTACTGGATCTCATTCACAGTGATTTATGTGGTCCATTTAATGTTCCTTCACTTGGTGGAAACAGATATGCTTTAATTTTTGTGGATGATTTTTCAAGGTATTGTGTTACTTATCTCCTGAAAGAGAAGAGTCAAGCACAAGACATGCTACAGAAGTATGTTGTCATGGTGAGAAACAAGTTTGAGATGACACCTAAAGCTATCCAGACAGATGGCGCTGGTATCTATAGGAAGTAAAAGTCGTAACATTTCACATCGCACACAAGCTTTCCTGGAAGACCATGGCATTTTGCACTGGAGGAGCGTTCCTTACACTCCTGAGCAGAATGGGATTGCTGAAAGGAAACTGAGATATCTCCTGGAGATGACAAAGTGCATGCTGGCAGATGCTCATCTTCCCAGTAAATTTTGGGGTGATGCCTTTATGACCGCAACGTATCTCCAGAATAGACTGCCAACAAAAGGCACCACACGAACACTATTTCAACTATGGCATTGCAGAGTACCAGACATGAAACACATTAGAACCTTTGGAAGTATTGCATATTCATACATAGAATCATAGAATCATAGAAATGTAGAGTTGGAAGAGACCACAAGGGCCATCCAGTCCAACCCCCTGCCATGCAGGAAAACCCTCAAAGCACTCCCGACAAGTGGCCATCCAGCCTCCGCTTAAAAACCTCCAAAGAAGGAGACTCCACAACACTCTGTGGCAGCACATTCCACTGTTGGACAGCCCTGACTGTCAGGAAATTCCTCCTGAGGTTCAGGTGGAATCTCCCCTCCTGCAGCTTGCATCCATTGCTCCTTGTCCTAGTCTCAAGAGCAGGAGAAAACAAGCCCACTCCCTCCTCGACATGACACCCCTTCAAATATTTAAACATGGCTATCATGTCCCCTCTCAACCTTCTCTTCTGCAGACTAAACATACCCAGCTCTCTAAGTCTGTCCTCATAGGGCATGGCTTCCAGGCCCCTCAACAGAACAGAACACAAACACAACAGAAGCGACACAAACTAGATGCAAGAGCAGAGCAGACTATTCTAATTGGCTATGCTTCTGGAAGCAAAGGTTATAGAGTAATGAACTTAAAGACTGGTGAAGTTGCTACTAGGCATGTAGTTTATTTTGATGAACAAAGCAGAGTTGATAAGAGAGGAACTGTCATAGACTTTCCAGATGAACGAGAGACTATCTTAGAATCACTGGAAGAAGAGCAAAATGTTGAACCTCTCTTAGAAGTGCAAATGTTGCCTACATCTGAAATACCACAAGCAGCTACACAACCTGATTCTGAACAAAGGACAGATATTTGCTGCAGAAAACAAGCTAAAGGCAGAGAGCAGTACACTAAGAGAAGGGGATGCAGATGGCTCTGACCTGAGCACTGGACCAGAGAATGCTGCAGAGACACACCAGGTTCCAGACCAGGTTCCCAGATGCTCAACGCGACCCAACAAAGGTGTACCAGCTCCACGCTTGTCCTACCTCGCAACATCAGTGTTACCAAATGAACCATCAAGCTTTGAAGAAATTGAACAGATGCCTGCAACTGAGGCAGCTAAGTGGAGAAAGGCAGCACAAGAAGAAATAGATGCACTGCATAAGAATAGAACATGGACACTTACTGAGCTTCCACCAGGAAAGAAAGCCATAGGATCCAGATGGGTCTTCAAGCTGAAACTCGATGCACAAGGAAAGGTGGAACGCTACAAAGCAAGGTTAGTTGCACAAGGCTTCTCGCAGAAATTTGGAATAGACTTTGATGAGACATTTGCGCCTGTTGTCAAACACAGTACCATAAGACTGCTTCTCAGGCTAGCTGCTTCCAAACAAATGGATGTCAGACACCTTGATGTGAAAACTGCTTTCTTACATGGAGAAATAACAGAGGAACTGTACATGCAACAACCTACAGGCTTTGTAGACCAGAAGCAACCACATCTGGTTTGCAAGCTGAACAAAGGTTTGTATGGACTTAAACAGGCTGCTAGAGCTTGAAATGAGAAACTAGACACAATGTTGAAACAATTAGGCTTTAAGCAAGGAGAAGCGGATCAGTGTCTATACAGCAGAACCAAAGAAGATTATTCAACCTTTATCCTGACCTATGTTTATGATTTGATTATAGCCACCAACAGAAATAAAGACTACTCAGAAGTTGTACATCACTTGAACAAAGAAGTGGAATTGAAAGAGTTAGGAGATGCAAGATTCTATTTGGGCATGGAGATTCAAAGAGAACAAGATGGATCTTTTCTATTGAATCAAAAACAAAAGATTGCTGAACTTTTAGAAAGCTTAGGACTCCAAGATGCCTATACTGTAGCAACACCCATGACCACAGATTTTCTTAAAAATACTGAAGAAAGTGATGCTTTACCAGATAATAGTCTCTACAGAACAGCAATAGGAAAACTTTTGTACCTATCTACCAACACAAGACCTGATATTGCATCTGCTATAGGGATTCTGAGCAGGAAAGTTAGCTCACCCACAAAGAAAGATTGGACTGGAGTAAAAAGGGTGGCTAGATACTTAAAAGGGACTATCAACTTTAAATTGAAGCTACCAGCTAGTAGCAATCCAAAATTAGTATGCTACACTGATGCAGATTGGGCTGGTGATACTGCAGATTATCACTCAGTCAGTGGTTTCCTATTTTTGTATGGAGGTGGACCTATTTCATGGGGCAGCCACAAGCAGAGTGTGGTGGCTCTATCCTCTACAGAAGCAGAGTATATTTCAGCATCAGAAGCATGTAGAGAATTACTATGGCTTGATCAATTGTTGTCTGATTTTGGGATAAATGAAGAAAAACCAATTCAAGTTATGGAAGACAACCAGAGCTGTATTAAACTTTCTCAAACAGAGAAGATGACACCACGCAGCAAGCATATAGGAACAAGATACCTCAAAGTATGAGAGCTCACAGAGAATGGAATGATCAAGATGATCTACTGTCCAACCACTGAAATGGTAGCTGATATCCTAACCAAACCTCTACCAAGAGATGGCTTTGAGAACCTGTGAGTCAAGATGGGACTTCAGGGGTGCATGCATGGTTGAGAAGGGGTGTTGGGAGTGGCAACCTTTGCATGCCTAATTGAATGGCTAGTTTGTTTGCATGTCTATTGTAAGCATAGAGAGATAGCCTAGAGAGAAAACTTCCTGTTTGTTGGTTAACACCTCTTCCTCCAGCATGTAGACATTCCTTGTTCTTTTCAAAAAGGTTCTCCGGCCATTTTGTCTCTCCCTTTTGTCTTCGCCTTTTGTCCTGAAAGCATGCTCTGAGATCTCCTAACAGGGATCATTTTGCAGCAAGCATATGAGTGCTTTATTTTCTTCCTACCTTCCTCAAGAATTGAACCTGTGTAGACTATGCACAAGCTTTTGTGAGTAAACTCTTTATATTTTTAACCAAACTGATTTTGTGCTTATTTTGAGCTAGGTTAAGTGTGTTTGGATGTAGAGTTAAAGAAGTGGGACTGATGATCTGTTCAACTTCCATTTTGTGCAATTACTAAAATACTCTGCTGATTGAGAGTCTCATTACCAAGGTCTCTCTCTAACGGAGGTCTTCTACACTGTGGAGTGCGCTGGGTCGTTTATAATTTTGACGTTCCACACCTTAAACCGCTCAGAAGTGACCGGAAGTTGTGGCACCACATGCTTTTTAAAAACCTGGAAAAATGTGTTTTTCCCCCTGATGCGCGCTACTGCGTACATGTTCATTTGTGTAGAAGCGCAGACACGCACTGATTCACGCACGAGATCCACGGAGGGCGGGCTGTGGGTGTGGACAGCTTCAGCGGTTGGTCCCGCCCCACAAAGAACAGGACGGAGCCATTTTTTTTCCTCGGAAAGCAGTTGGGAGCTACAGTGAGAAAAAGGAAAAAAGATTGCAGGTACGTAGTTTGGATTAAAATGAATATGTAGTTTTCTTTTTTTATTTTAAAATGAGTTTTGTGCGAGCGCATGGAGCTGTTGTCAGTTCTGGAGGCTGGGGATATGCGGTTGGGGGGCTAATATTTGGTGGGGGGACTGCTGAATGCCTTCTCCTTCCTTACACAAGAACAAAAGACTGCCTGCTTTTTCCCCTGATCTGATGGTGCGCCCTTATCCCAATTATTTATAAAATAGCCTCCGTGTGTTGCCTGGTATGCTTAATGGAACCTTCTGTATTTTCATCCACATGACTGTTGTGGAGGGAGAAAAGGGACATGCGGTCGGGCACTCCAAAAACCACCTCTCTGTCCTGAGACACATGGGACTACCGGTCTTCCGGGTTCGACCAGTGGACTCGCTTCCCCTGTGCCTCAGCCAGCATTCAGCATTCAGCTCTCTAGGAAGTTGAACACAAAAGCACCTTCCCACAGGCACACATGGGACATGGAGTGTTTCCCGGTCAGACAGTGTTCCTCCCTGGTCTCTGCAGCCCCAGAAAAGGTGCTGCAAACGTCTTCTGCTGCACATTGGAGAGGATGGAGGGTGGTAAGTTGGGGCAAAAGCAGGGCCTGGTCACTGACAAACACCCTCTCCCCTCAGGGAAGCATGGGACATGGAGTACTTCCTGGCCAGACAGTGTTTCCTGAACTTTGGATCCATTGCACCGCTCTTTGGTCTCTGGTCTCTTCCACACCTTGACAAAATAAACCTTCCGTCTCTTACAATCTCTCACTCCCGCTGAATCCCTTGTCTCACACTCTGCCTGTCTCAACATCAAACCATCTCATCCTGGAATTAAGACAGCATTCATCACCTTGCTTTCAAAGCAAACACACCGACACACACACACAGACACACATAGGCAAACCGGTCCAGCAGTGGAAGCCCACAATAAGGAAACAGCAACATCATTAAGATGGAATTTTTTTTTATAAAGATGCTCTTAAAAACAGCAATGAAAAATTGAAATACTAACGGGGGTGGTTAAGTACGGAAAACGGGTGCATAGGGATAGACATTAAAGTGAGGCTTACTATTAAGGGTGGGACATTAAATAAATATATATTTACATTAGGTGCCCACTCCTACTAATTTCTTTCTTGGTAATTCTTATTTCTTTTCTTATCCCTGCATATGATTGATCCAGGGCCACGGAAACCTCTGACAGGCTTCTCTGGGTGGACTTATCTGTGGGTAGAAAAGCAGCTGTTAGAATACCATGCCGCACGATCACAGACAGCCCTTGAATCACCCTGACATCCCAGTTATGCTAATTGCTCACTTACAGAGATTGTCTTTTTTTCCAGCTCCATCATCCTGGCCATCATCGCCCGCGCAAGGGTCGACCGCTCCAGATGGGATGGACCTAGGGCAAATCACAGTAACGAACATTGGCCACTGGCCACTCGTTGCAGGTGGATTGGCACCATTAAAATAACATCTGTGGCAGAATTCAGAAAAACTTGCCAGCTGTGGATGGGCCTGGTATTTCCTCGGTCCTTTCCCCTTCCCGTTTGTCCTCCGGGGTCACGGTTTCCCCTGAAAAAAAAAAGGTATGCTGTACAGTTGTCCTTTCTATTAAGCAATTCATCGCAATACCATTCCGATTTTGGAAATGGTGTACCTCCCACATCTGGTGCTGCTTCCTCCGGCATATCAATAACGAGCCTGCCGGAGCTGGAGCCAGAGGAAGAACGCGCGGGAGTCTCTGACCGTGTGCCCGTAGCTTTAAAAAAAGGGGGGGGCACAACTGTCAGGCGAAACACAAAGCTTGATTTTGATTATTAATGAAGTTTTTATGGCAACGGTTTGACGCATATGGAAATATGTTACCTTGAACATCGGCAGCACCTCCAGCATCTATCTTTCCTGCCAGCCCCCGAGGTGTCGCCAATAAGGATGGTTTCTTGCTCTCAACAAAGAGGTGAACAGAAAACCACAAAAACATAAACATTGTCAGAACATGGCGCTGCATCTTTCCTTTGCCATAGCAAAAGTACACCTGTTCCCCAGGTTTTGACAGTGCAGAGGAACAGAGATGACCAA
>CAOKZL010004032.1:0-53169 GCA_948472985.1 Iguana delicatissima
AATCAAAACTCGGTCTCTTAACTGACATGATCTATCTTCTGAAATCTTCCTTGTGTAGGGTTGCCATATTCCACTTACTCAAGTCTGCACATCTAATTTTCATATTGTACAGGTTTGTATAGTAATTCACACAGCACGTAATGCCTGGTCTTGTCTCAACTCAATAAGCAGTTTTCATGGAAAGGTCCAGAAAGCATTTATTAAAAGTTAAGTTCAGAACACAGACAATGTCCTTGCCAGAACTAAAAATGAACAGTTCACTTTAGAACACCTCTTCCCACCCCCACCTCTTTGCCACACACATACCTTTCCAACCCTACCAGTCTCTTGAACAATTTTGGTTCCCATCCTCTGACCACCAACCCCCATTACCCAAACAGCAACAGGAACACATCTGTGAAGACATACATCAAAAATGGCTACAGTCAGAGTAAGCTAGACACGGCAGAGATGGTGGTGCCTTCTGCCATAGCGTGCAAATTAATCTAATTATTCTAATTTCCATTTTAACTATGCAAATGCAGCACATTAATTGTTGCACTTTTCTCCCACTAAGTTTAAATGCTTATGTTCCGTTTTACAGTTACAAATGATCAGAGAGAAGGAGTACAGTGTAATGCTCAAAGTGCTAGACTTGGAACGAGGAGACCCAAGTTCGAACCTCTGCTTGATGATAGAATTTACGGTGTCACCTTGGGCCACCACTACCTCTCAGCAAACCCACCTTACAGGTCCCACCCTTGTTTCTTAAACTCCACCACTCACACCCACTGTTTCCTCAAAGGCCCCTCCCTAAACTGCAAACCCCAGGATTCCATGGGATGTTGAAAGTGGAATAATAGCACTATAACAGTCTAGTGCAGAAACGGCCACCATTCTCTCTCCTTTCTCATCTGTTCTCTACTTCATCTCACCTCATGCCCTCACAGGGCCCCGTTCCCTTGCTTCTGGCACTTGGCCACCTGCATGGCTTACTCTCCCTTTCCTTGTTTCTTACAGAAGAGATTCATAGAAGGGTGCCTCTATATTTTGCCCCATATCTTGGTTTCAACAAGGGCTAGAACACAACTTTGCAAAATAGATAAAGCAAAGGCTTAGAATCCAAACAAGATGATGGTCTGAATGGGCTCAGGGTAGCATGCCTAGATTCTGGGAAAAATCCACCTGAATCAAGCATATGGAAGCCCTATGTGTGTCTGCTTATGTGCGTCTCTACATGTGTTCATCAAACAAACACAACAGATGTGTTGCTGGTAAGGTTCCCCATGTGATCAATGAATTGCTTTGATTTGTCCAGATTTCTTAATGTTGTCACCTCCCACTTTATCTCCATCACCGTCTTCTGCTCCTCCTTTCCCTTGCACAGTTAAACTTTAAAAAGGCTTGGAAGGAGGAGGGGAGAAATAAGACTTTAAATAATTTATTTGGAGAAACAGTCAGTGAAGAGGAACAAATAATGTTTCACTAAAAGAAGCCAGACCTCTGACCCTCTCCTTTCGCTCCGGTACCTGAAGCCTGAGCCCAGTTGCATTAGTGAAATTCTCATTTGATGGCATTTTAATATTCTGCCTTGATGACTTTTTAGCAACATTTACTTTCCGAGGTCTTGAGTGTTCCCTCAGAGGAAATGAAACATGTCAAAGCCCATTATAAAAATCAAAATTTAAATACCTTGGCCACGTCAGGGCTCGCACACAGTCCCATCAGCGCTTAGATGGTGGCTTCTAGCTACTCATTTGCTTACTTGCTCAATAATGAGTACATTTGATGAAGCATTCTGGGGTCATGGAACGTACGTTACTGATCTAACTTAACCCATTGATTGCTTATCCACCAAGGACTGGGAAGGGGAAGATTTTATCACAACAAAACACTCAGATAATTTCTGCTGGCAGTAAAGGGAAAGGCTTCCTTCAACATCTTACCTCTAACAATTGCAGTGATGAATTGAAATTTTAATAATAAAATATGGGTGGGCTCTATTTAAAGGTGGGGGAAAGCAAAGACAATTTCTATGATGGATTAGATTCTGTCAGGTGATTGGTAGGCTCTGTCAAAAGCAAGGAGCTTTCTCCTCTGCCTGCTCCCTTTTGGGCCTCAGGCAAGTTCAGAATTTTCCAAGCAGTACGAGAGGTTGAAAGAAACCTTCAGAACATTAAATGCTTGGGGAAGGCTTTGCAAAATATATTTCTATGCATTTTTAGCACCGTTCAGTTTAGGGAGCAAAATCAAGCACTGGAGAATGGCAATCAGAGTCGAGGACGAATCATGACTCCACACTTATTTGCAAGAAGGATGTAAAGATTACTCACACATTTTGTGATGCAAAAGTATGGCCATTTCTGCACTACAGTAGTGGTATTATTCCACTTTCAACATCCTGTGGAATTCTAGGGTTTGCAGTTTACTGAAGCCAAAAATACCCCTCCCTAAGCTGCAATTCCCAGGATTCCATAGGATGTTGAAAATGGAAAAATTGCACTATAACAGCATAGCGTGGAAATGGCCTATGTCTCAACAAATTGAGACTCTGGTCAACCAACACAACTGTGGGATTTTTCACATTTCAGGATTTGTTATTGGGGGGAAAGGAGTGTATTTGTAAACATTTTTTGCATGGAAGAAGTGTGGCTGATGCGTATAAACATTTAGTTTTGCGTGGGGCCAATGTCCTTTGTGCCCCATCCAAACCTTCCCCTCCTCAGCCGTCAAATCCTGAGATAGGCTCCTCATTACTGATAGGGATTTGTGTGGAGATGGTTGGAGGAAGAGATTCAGAGGAGGAAGAAGTGGCTGATCTTTGTTCTGAACGGAAGGAAATGATGGTGCACTCTTTATGGGAGCTCACCCTCATTTCTATCCCCCCAAGTCCAGGTCATCTGCACTTTCCTCTTCTGAATTGCTGCCACCTCTCTCCTTTCCCCCACTCTTGGTAAGGAGCAGCTGAGACTGCCTAAGCTAGACACGGAGGGGGAAGGACATAGGACTGCATGGGTGGAAAGTTACACCGTGCTTGCTCAATGTGGGATCTTGCTTGATCAAAGATCTTTCTGAGCTGGAAGAATGGGTCGAAGAGAGCCAGGGTGTTTGGAGCTGTTGCCAGCTATGCCCTTGAAGATGTATGTCTTTCTTCTTCTTGTACAGGGTAGCAAGGCAAAAACGACAGAATAGCAACAACCCTTTTCTATTGCTTACCCCCAGTACTTCTTACATTGAGGAGGACAGTCGCTGTATAGGCATGTTCCACTTAGCCAACTACTGGCAGTTCTTTTCTCTGTGCCCTTCCATCTTGCATCTGTCAGGGTGGCACAGGAAGAACAGACCCAGAATTAATAGGCTACATTGCAAATACCTAGTGACAGACAAAATTATTTCCATATAAAAACAGGGAGATACCCTTGACTGTACTTTTAAAAAGCAGGCCAATGCCACAAAGCTATTTAAGCCTATAAAATCTGTTCTCATTCTGAAGGTCAGTTCTGAGTTAGGGAAAAAAGAATGATTTATGTTTCCTGAGAGTGGGATATGTCTCTAGTGTTGAGAATAAACTGTCCTGAAAGACTCTTCTCACCTCAGTCTGAAATAGGAAGAAGTCTACTGTTTTTCCTCTTGATTAATTTCTTCCGGGAATAGGAACCAACAAATGGCATGTGTAAAATATATTTACATATAGAAAACATATAGAACTGAGGTCCTACAGTGAGCTTGGACAGTATAAACTGTTTTTTTTTAACTGTTCTATGCAGGTCTTGTGTTGAATCTGGTGCAACTGGACCAAAACACCAAAATTTGCAACTGAATGCACAGTCATGTGATTGTGGACCAGTGAAACAATATATATTCCTGCACAATTCACACTTTTTTATATTCCATTTCCTTGCATAATACATATCTATGGGTGTGCAATGTACATTCATTCATGCACAATACAAATCTGCAGGTTCAAGGCATATTGGTGTGCAATGCACACCTGCATGTGAAATTTCACTGCATGTGCAACTGAGCTTCTGCACCCTGGAAATGAATGTGGCCATTCTCCAATTGTCAAAAGTGTCCAAATACTTCCACAGCGGAATGGACACACGAGCTACCAAGAAGATTCTATTTGCACATCCCTGGGCATCATGTGTGTGAACCCCTTTGTGCAAGTCATGTCATGTACAAAGGGCACTGTGGATGTACACAAAAGTGTGTCAGGATGCATAGCTTCTGTCATGAATTGATCTGCTAGATGTACGCTGAAATAGCATATTGTAATTGCTTTATTGCCTATCACTGCAATGTATCTGGTAAGAGGGGAAAGACCCAAGCGGGCAAAAATGAAAGTTTAAAAGTTTAAAAGCAAGCGTTTTGAGAACTTGGTGTGTTTAAGATAACAGGCAGGAAATATGTGCCTATCTCAAGGATGAGAAATGGGAACCAAATATGGGCCTGGGAGCCATCAGAAGACGTGGGGTGCTAGACTTATAATCCTCTCTAATCAGAGAGTTGCCTGCCTAAAATTTGGAATTGTATCTATATACATGTCTGTTTTAGTCTTGTCAACTCTGGAAGAAATGTGCTGTGTTGCCTGCATTTTCTACAAATCAAAAAAACTACTGTCTACCTCAGAGTGAAGTTTGTGGCTTGTGGGTTATCCAGTACATGACAAAGTGTGGTGTAGCAGTTTGAATGCTGAACTGGAACTCCAGAAGACCAGGATTTAAATACTTGTACAGCCCATGGAAGCCCATTTGGTAGACTCAGGCGAAGTCCTCAGTCTCCTTAGATGAAGGCAATGGCAGACCTCTTCTGAATAAATCTTGCCAAGAAAAAACTGTAATAGCGTTGGCACAAGTCAAAGTCAAGTTGAAGGCACCTAACAGCAACAAACATCCTTCAGAATGCTATTTCAGTCAAGTAATTCATCCAGTCCTTGGAAGAACAAGCCCTACTTCACGAATTCCAAGTGGAGCCAAAAATTCTCAGAAAACCTTTTTTTCCTTGTAATTACTGTGAAAATTTCTGAGAATATGTTTCTTTTAATTCATTCAGTGAGAAAAAGGTCACTTCACAGAATGTTCTCTAAATATTCTCCATTATGTTTGTTTGGAGTGTGAGCAGAAGGTGGTTCCAACAATTCCCTAGAGTGCCACAACAATTCTCTAGAGCCATCTCTTAGGCCATTTCCACACTAGACTGTTATAGTGCTATTATTCCACTTTCAACATCCTTTGGAATCCTGGGGTTTGCAGTTTAGGGAGGGGCCTTAAAGGAGTAATAGCACTATAATTGTCTAGTGCAGAAATGGCCCTAGTCTCTGACTTGATGGATAATACTGGATTTATGCACAAACTAAGTAAGATGTTGCATAGGGCCTCAGACTGTAAAAGGCCTATAAATACAAATTAATCCTTAATTCTTAAGCCAGACCCAGGTTAATTCTTAAACCTGACACATCTTATGGTACAAGGAGGGGAACCTGGGGCCCTTGTGATAAGTCTGGGCCCCCCTGTGGACACAATCTGGCTCTCTGGGCTTCCCCATTTGGTCACAACCCCTTCCCCATGCCCCACTATCTTCCCCTGGCTTTTGTGTGCCTCATTCACCAGTGCAAGAGAGCTCTATTCTTCAGTATAGCTGATCAGCTTTTAGGGTGGGTTTTGGGGTTGGCTCAGGAGGGCATAAGCATGACATAATGGCTATGGGTCTGATTCACAATCTTGCCCCATGTTTGAATTTTAATCAAGGTTTTGACCCATTTGGCAATCAGTTTTACTACCTAGGATAGCTCTTTTGAACTTCAGACCAAAACATGGATTGTTTCTGCTCTACACAGTTACAGTGCTATCATTCAACTCTCAACATCCTGTGGAATTCTGGGATTTGTAGTTTACGGAAGCCAAAGAGCCTCCAGAAAGGAAGGAGAGGAGAGGAGAGGAGAGGAGAGGAGAGGAGAGGAGAGGAGAGGAAAGAAAGAAAGAAAGAAAGAAAGAAAGAAAGAAAGAAAGAAAGAAAGAAAGAAAGAAAGAAAGAAAGAAAGAAAGAAAGAAAGAAAGAAAGAAATTAGTTGTGCTATTACCTCTCCTAACAGTTCAGTTCCTGAAGGACTACTGGATAATTTATCTCTCCCCTTGAGACATTAGGTGACGTTTCTTCCCTCCACCATTTTTCAGCACAACATTAGGGTAAAGAATTTAGAGGGTCCAATTTGCACATTGTTCTGGTTCCAGCACAGGGAGCTAATCAAATGCTTGTCATGGGATTAAGAACCCACTGATGGCTAAATAGGAAATTAATCCACTAATTATCTAAAGGTGACACATCACAAATTTTAACATTCAAATACCTTGGCAACCAACATTACGAACCTGCTTTTCCCAGGTAATTCCCCACCTCCTGTGCACTATACCAAATCAGCTCCCATACATTTTCCCTTGACTTCTGCAGGATGACCATCAGCAAACGGTAGACAACAGCTCCACATTTCAAAGGGAGGCAAATTTAATATTTAGCACATACCTAAGCCATTCTCTCCATCCGACATTTAAGTTATGAACCCACGAGGGTCATATTTCAGCAGGAAGGAGTCTTTAAAAATGCTTCCCGTTGATGGATCACCTTTTAACACTCCCCTGTAGATGAGCTCTTCTTCTTCTTCTTTAAAAGCAGAAGCAACAAATAAATAAATTTTAAGCCTTCTCTTAATAGACTCACCAACTCCTTGTGTACACCTTTTCCTTGTAAAAAGCAGAGGGGTGTATAATTACCCCCTTTGCCAGGGAGGCAAAGTTAGTGACATGTTGAGCAAAATGCTACACTGTGTTAATAGTGCCTTCAGAAGAAATCAGAGAAGTTAATCATGTGTGGACGCAGGGTTAAGAAGCAATGTAACAGACTATTAAGTTTAATATAGATATTTGATATAAGCATATGCAGACAGCCATTAGCATAAATTCATGTTTCAGGAGAACAGAGCAGAGCATACACCCAGCGATGGATTTATAACATCCATGGAGCACAGGATGAGCATCGAAATGAGAGAGAAGTAGGTCAGTGAAATTCAGGCCTGGCCTACATGTGCACAGCAGAACTACAGAATCATAGAATCTTAGGCCATTTCCGTACCAGACTGTTATAGTGCTATTATTCCACTTTCGACATCCTATGGAATCCTGGGGTTTGTAGTTTAGGAAGAGGCCTCAAAGGGAGCAGTCCTGGGGAGCAGCAGAACTGTAGACAAAGAAAGGGAAAAGATTATAAATACTGGAACTTACAAACTGAGATACAGTAACTCTGGGAAGAGAAAATAACTGTTCCAGCAATGATAGGTGCTCTGAGAACAGTTTCAAAATGGACTAGCAAAACATCCGAATGCAATCACTATAAATAGGATCACACTAGCAAAGCTGCAAAAAGTGACACTGCTTTGGAACATCCCACATTATCTGATGATACTGCATGGATTCCTAGGCTCCGGGACAGAATCCAAATTAGTGATGGTCCAAAGCTCCAGTTAGTAACACCTGCTAGGCTGTTAAGCCAATAATAATAGCAACATCAATCCACTGCACTGGTGACTGCTTATGCACTTTTAAAAAATCTAGTTAACAACTCTGAGAAGGAAAACAGTAGACCTTTCTGCTCAACAAGCCTCTTCTGAAGGGGAAGAGTAGATTTTCTTGACCCCTTTGCCCTCACTTCCACCATCCCTCCCCTCTGATGATACCCTTCTTCTCTCTCTATTCCCCTTTAGTACCATTCTTCCTTATTATTTGTATTTATCCTTCTCTACACTTTCCAATAGACACACACATATGCACACATGCACATTGTGGTAGGTGCTGGCTGTCCGTTGTCAGGCAGGGGACTGCCAAGATATTCAGCAGGAAAATACATACAGTTTAGCAGTCCAATAAAGCCTGCCTAGTATGATGATGCCAAAGCAAAGTCAAGTGTTGGTCTAAAGGTCAAGAATCCAGTGGTCAGCAAGGTCAGACATTCCAAAGGTCAGAGAAGACAGACAGACAGCAAGCAGGGAATCTGTACACACCCACAGGCAACGGTGGGCAAACGCACATTGCTTCTGGCATCAGGCCACTGCCCTCTGCCTCCCTTAAGAAGGCTGGAGCCAGCTGGCTCTCATCCCAGCCTGACTAGCTTCTGGTGTGCTTGTGTCTGCTTGTCCTCCTTCGAGGCTGTTGTTCACCCAGATAAACTGACTGCTAATCCATGACATACATGCACAGGTGCATGTACACACACCTACACTAAAAGAGGTGAATAATGAGAAATTGTGAGGATGGAGAGCTCCTGACATATGTAGATCTGCTGGATGTATATTGAAATAGTATATTGTATACTATACTATACTATACAGGAGGTTGAAAGTGGAATAATAGCACTATAACAGTATAGTGTGGAAATGGACAAAGTGTCTAAGATAAGAAGTGGGGTGATGTTAAATTTAGGATCCTCTCCAATCACAGCTTTGTGAGCCTAAAATCTGAATGTGTGGGTATAACACCTGAGACCTCCATGTATGCTTTAGTCTCAGCAACTCCAAACAAAGTGTGCTGCATGGCTTGCTTTTTCTACAAATAAACACTGCTGACTACCTCAGAGCGAAGTTTGTGGATTGTGAGTTATCCAGGGCATGACAGAAACTAAATGGGAACAATGAACCTGTTCAGAGCGCTTTTTATCTCACTGCTCTTTCCTGCGTCTCCCTCCCTTCCCTATTTTATTTGACTTGAGAATAACTGAGAGTTTGTTTGACTCCACGTATTTTTTGAAAAAAATATTTTTAAAAAAAGTTCTTCAGAGAAAAGATCTTTTATTCTCTTGCCTCAACGAAGATCAGAATGGACAGTGGGGCAGACAGACAAGGCCTTATTTCTAAGTGGCAGATTCCAGAATGGTTAATGAGATTCTCTCTATTGTCAAGTTGTGCCTGTTTTTCGATCTCTCACTTTCTCTTTGTCATTGCGCTTGGCCTCTCCTCAGCTGGCTACCAATCTCTGAAGGCCAAAGCACTTGAGCAATAAGCCCTCTCCATTGGGTTTAATAAGACCGGCTTTAATTTCTCAGGTAGAAATATTGGGGAACTCAAGCATCAAGCAGTGAAGCATCAAACGTGTGGACACCCCATGAGAGGAGAAGAAAGAGTGAGGAGGAAGGTCCTCACCACAGTTTGCCTCTCTCTGCATAATGAGATGAGGACACATAAGGAGAAGGAAGAAGAGAAGAGCTAACAGGGGGTCCGGGGTTGAAAAAACCTTTGCCAAAACTCATTTGGGCTAATGCCTCAGCTCCTGATTCTGCCTTGATATCAAAATGTCAGCCATTTGCAGCTTAATCAGGAATTGGTTTAACCCATTCTTTCCTGGCAGAAAGAAAGGAGAGAAATGAAAAGGAATGGAAGAACTGGGTGGTGAAAAAGAGACGCCAACTAAAGGCAAAGCCGCCGCCACCATCTTGCAAGACTTTAAAATTCAAAGTGATAAATAGTTAGAACCTAATATCCTGGGTCTATGAGAAATAAAATTTGGATTATAGATGTGATCATCCTTACAGACTGGAGAGAAAAGCTTACGAAATACTGAGACGGCCAAATGAAGATTCAACATCTCATGGAAGAGAAAACAGCTGTGGGTCCAGCTGTGTGATAGGTGCTCCAGAAACAATTTCAAATCAACTGACAAAACATCTCAGTGAAATTGCCGTGGATACGATTGTTATTGTTGTGTGTCCTCCAGTCCCTTCTGGCTAATCTAAGTAGAAGTAAAATTAGAAGTAAATGCCATTAAACTCAATAATAAATACTTTGGGAATAATGGAATAATGGATAGTTTTGTTTTGTCCCTCTTAGGTTGAGACCCCTTCCTTTTTAGTATTGCTGCTGTTCTGAATAGGGTCCCTTTATGTGATTTTGCTATTGCAATGCTACCTATGAGAACCAGTATAGTATAGTGGTTTGACCATTGGACTGTGACCCTGGAGACCAGAGTTCAATTCCCTGCTTGACCATGGAAGCCCACTGGTTAATCTTGGTTAAGAGGTAACAGCCATGTTTAAATATTTGAAAAGATTCATATGGAAACGGAGCAAGATTTTTTTTTCAACTGCTGCTTCAGAGATTAGGACATGGAGCAATGGCTTCAAACTACAGGGAAAGGGATTCTTCCTAAATATTAGGAAGAATTTTCTAGTGGTAAGAGCAGTTTGGCGGAGAATATGCTGCTGCCTTGGAATGTGGTGGAATCTCTTTCTTTGGAGATTTTTAAGCAGATCCTGGATGGTTATCTGTCAGAAATGCTTTGATTACGTATTCCTGTATAGCAAGGGGTTGGAACGGATGGCCCTCGGTGGCTCTTCTAACTCCATGATTCTATTATTCTACCTGTACCTGCCCTTGGCGAGCTGTTAAGGACATCTAGGACCTTTGTGCTTAGCTCTTGATCCTGCCCAACGTATGCCAACTACACTTAACTTCTGTGGTCTAGTTATTCTCCTTTCCTTTTGTCACTGCTCATTTCCTCCTCTTACATTGGGGATTGTTTCCAGCGAGCAAGCTTTTATTTAAACTGTTGCTAACACTCTAACGTAAACAGAAGCTTTTTTTAGGTTGCAAGAGCAACATTTCAATTATACGAATAATCAAATTCCAAGTGTGATTTGAATCATTCGCCTTCATAATTTAACCAGGTCCTTCCCCCTCTTTCATTCAGAAGGGGGCCGTAAATTACATTTTCCGCTACATTGACAGTAAATGGGTAATTAATATCTCAACTTTTTAATGTTGATTTGAGAAAAATGAAACATGCCACATAAGGCAGAAACATTGTTATCTGAACTGAAATAGCCTTGCTTTCCTTTAGAATTGGAAATCCTACTTGGGAAGTCGGGGGAAAGCTCCTTCCTTTGGTGTTCTGAAATTGTTCCTTGGGAATGCTCATTTTTTTTGTTGCATATTATTTCTCTGAAAAGTGAGCAACTTTAAAGCTTTCTGGTAAAGAAATCCTAACTGCTAAGTACAAGGCAGATAGGAGTTAGGATGTGGGGAAGCTTTTCTTCTTTTGTCAAAGATTTGTGTTGGCGGGGAGTAAATTTCGCCCTGGGTCCTATTACTTCCATGGGAAATTCCATGGGAATAAATCTACCACCGGTAAGGTTGGCAGCTCAGAGCTTTCCAATATCTTGATAGTTCAAAACCAAAACATGAGACCTGTAACCTGCCTGGCTGCAACGTTTTGAACCTGCTGGAGTTTCTGAACAGTTTCCAAAGGCAGCCCCACGTAGAACATGTTACAGTAGTCCAAACAGGATATAATCAAGACATATGTCAGCATGGCCAGATCTGACTTCTCAAGGAATGGGCATAGCTGGCACACCAGTTTTAATCTTGCATGTACACTCCTGACCACAGCTGAAACCTGGACATCCAGGCTCAGATGTGAGTCCAGAGGTACACCTAAGCTGCAAACCTTAGATTTCAGGGGGAGTATAGCACCATCCAGCACACTTTGAACCACTGCTTTTTGATCTGTATTTTTGACTGACCAGGAGCACCTCTTTCTTGTCTGAATTCACTATCAATTTGTTCACCACATCCTGTTCATTACTAACAGCAGACACCAGTTTAGTTCAGAAACAGCATCCTTGGAATCAGATGGCAAGGAGAGAGAACACTGAATCCCCAAACTCCAACTTCATGTAAATATTAAATAATGTAGGGGACCATGGCTAGGGTATTAAAAAGTATGATGGGGCCCAGGGAGAAGGATGGAAGAGATGGAAACATTTGCTACTACTCTTACCCAGTTCTCCAGACCCCTTCAGGCTACTTTCAAAAGCCAGGAAGGACACATTTTGAACTTATTTTCTGCAGAATTCGCATGTAGCTATTATGCACAAAACTGTCATTTTCTTCATAGGAAATAATGTTTCTGTAAATTATTTTCTGCATAGAAGATGCTGTTTTGGTGTAAACCCACCACATAAAAATGTTATGCTGTATATGTCCCAAACTGCAAATATTTTTATTAGTCTAGGGTTCTTCTCACTAGGGATTCTTCATACTAAAAAAAAAAAAATCCGTCTCACTGTTTTCTGAATATTTTTGAATATTCTTTCTATCCCTAACCCTTATTCAATGGCTCTCGACCTTTGATCATCCAAATGTTTTGGATTTCAACTCCCAGATGCCCAAGCCAACGTAACTAACGGGCAGGGATTGTAGGAGACCAAGTTCAATATATCTGGAGGACCAAAGGTTGAGAACCACAGCCCTAATAGAAGAGGGAGAGAAAAGTATGACAGGACATTTTATGACTTTATACTGACTGTATATGAGACAGATTTCTCTGTTAACTAAGTAATTTGCATGGACAAAGCTGAGCCTTAAGTAGCTACATTCAGAGCCATTCCTACAGACAGTTTTGCTTTGATTGATCAAGTTATTCTCATACCTGGGAACTCTTTACTGCTTAGACAGAGGTCCTTCCCTCCAGCCCTGGAATCTCACAGGGTAGCTATATTTGTGGGTTCCCAGTTTTTTTTCTAGAATCACAGAATCATAGAGTTGGAAGAGACCCCAGGGGCCATCCAGCCCAACCCCCTACTATGCAGGAACGCCCATCAAAGCATTCCCAACAGATGGCCATCCAGCCTCTGCTTAAAAACTTCCAAAGAAGGAGACTCTACCACACTCCATGGAGACAGCCTATTCCACTGCTGGACAGCTCTGACCATCAGGAAGTTCTTCCTGAGGTTCAGGAGGAATCTCCTTTCCTGCAGCTTGAATCCATTGCCCCTTGTCCTAGTCTCTGGAGCCTAGGCCTGCTCCCTTCTTGACATGACATCCCTTCAACTACTTAAACATGGCTTTCATGTCCCTTCTTCACCTTCTCTTCTGCAGACTAAACATCCCCAGCTCCCTAAGCCGCTCCCCATAGGGTTTCATGGCTTCCAGACCCTTCACCGTTTTGGCCGCCCTCCTCTGGACATGTTCCAGCTTGTAAATATCCTTTTTGAATTGAGGTGCCCAGAACTGGACACAGTGTTCCAAATGAGGCCTAACCAATGCAGAACAGAGTGATATGTTCACAGCCAGCCCTGTTTGCATGACTTTCTCATCAGATTAAATGTAAATATTTTGCAATAGTGACACAAGTTTGCGCTATAAGGGAAAACAAAGAAGTGATGTAGCTACTGTCACTCCATTGTTTTTTTGATGGAACATATTCATTAAAGTGCACGCATAAACACCCACATACACACACACCAAAAAAAAGTCCACACAAAAAAGATGCATGCAGGTCCCCCGAGCTCGCAGCCATATGCTGCAGGAAAATGTCACCAGTTAAAGATGTATTCATTTGCTGTTTTGAAAAGTCTGTTTGATATTCATGCATTCCAAGTGTTTTGACCTAGATTTCAGGAAAGGCATTAGATCCAGAACTGAACAGGAAGCTAGACAGCTGTTCCTTGTGTAGTCAAAGGAAGAATCTAAAGTGAAGAAGGAGGGGGAAAGAAAGAACAAAAAAAGGGAAAACATTTATTAATGCATGCCAACATTTTGTGCAGCCAATATGTTTAATATGAGATTAACTAATATAAGCATATGGGCCTGCATTTGTCACAAAGCTTTAAAGAAAAGAACAAAGAGCAAAGTTAGAAGTAGTGAAAGTTCACGGAGAACAGACTTTGCACTTTCTCCTTGGAATGAAAGCTTGGCAAAATGGCGGCATCCTTTAATTATAACCTCCTTGCTTAATGTCAAAACATTTAGGATTTTTTGTGTGTGTGGTAGGGGGTATGTTAATGATAGACCTTATGTATAGTTTATGCAAAATTAATACGAAAGTTGACAGACGTGCTTAATTTCTTGAAAAAAAAAAAGAAATGTTGGAGCTCAGATCTGTCTGAAAACACTACCTTCTCATCTCAAAGTTTTCCTCTTTATTCCTGATAAATGGAGACCCTCTATAATGACTCAATGGCTGGTGACATGCACTGTGCATGTGCACAGGAGACTTTCAGTTATTCTTACTTCTGTTAATTTGTGGGGCAACAACTCCACTCCAATCTTTCATAGGCTTTTGGAGAAAAATATTAAGATTAGATAAGGGAAATTTCCCACGCTTTTTTTTTTTTTTTTTTTTTGATATGTGAAAAATTTGGAGTTGGTGGATGCTAGGGAATTTAAATACTACAAAATGGAAGACTACCTTTTTTTCAGAATTGAGGAAGAGGGACTGGAAAAGAATTATGCCAAGATTCTGTAAGATATATGGACTTGATAGTGGAAGTACTTAGTTACAAAGACTGATAATATTTGTTAAAGTATCAACAGGGGAAGAAAGGAAGTTTAAAGTTTCAGGTTTTAATACAGATGGTAGAAAATACGCTGATTTTTCGCCAAAGATGTTTATTCCTTTGGTTATGATGTAAGTGATATGACTAAACACATTGTACCACAAACAGTGTTATTCTTTCCTTGTTTATTTCTTTCCCTTTTCTTTTTTAGTATGTGTATGTGTATATATATACACACACATATACATACATATATATATATATATAAAGAAATGGAAGAACATTGAGATTTCAACAAAAGAGGGCCAACTAATTAAGCTAATGGATTTTGCAGAGATGGAAAAGATAGCAACTTTAACCAGAGAAATAACTGCAAATTTTATGAAATATTGGGATCCATTAATACAATTCTTGCAAGAGAAAGAATAACATGTTAACTGTAGGATTTAAGAATTAGTAATTATTTATTTATTTATTTATTTATTTTTGATGGGGAAAAGTATTGGTGGAAGTATTGGAATAATGTTCCTATTTAGCAAAGTTTTTAAGTGATCTACAGTCTGTGTTGGGGAAGCTGGAAACCATTTCTTATTTAAAAAAATATGTATTTGTAGTTGTGTTTGATGTAAAATTAGTAGTTGTTGTTACTGGTCATTTTGATTTAGTTCTGTTGTTGTGTGGTTTAAAATTCATATTTGTAATATATGTGTGTGTGTATCTGTGGCTGTTTCCGCACTGGACTGTTATAGTGCTATTATTCCACTTTCAACATCCTATGGAATCCTGGGGTTTGAAGTTTAGGGGGGCCCCTCAAAGGTCCCTCTCTAAACTGCAAACCTCAGGTTTCCATAGGATGTTGAAAGCGGAATAATAGCACTATAACAGTCCAGGGCAGAAATGGCCTATCTATCATCTAACATTTATTATCTATTGTCTATCTGTGTCTCAGGCTTATAGTTTGGATATAGTCCTGGACTCAAGCGCAAATCTAAACGCCCAGTGTTACAGGCCAGGCTTAGTTGATGCCCTACATTGAGGTCTTGGTATAGATCAATGAAGTACCCAGTGTAGCCAAGTGTAGCCTATAGACTACAAGAAATCATATATGACTCAGAAAGCTAGACGTATTAGAATCTGTGTGCATGCATCACTGCAAACCCTATGGCAGCTTTAAATCTGGGCAAAATGCCTTCTCAAAGGTAAACAAAATAAGGGATGAGAAGGCTGGCACTTCCAACAACGCTCTGAGATGTGAGCAGAGGTGACCAAGAATAACCTCCTACCAGGTGCAACGGCTGATGTAATCTGATGGAAGGCAGCCAAAGCCCAGGATCTAGCTCTACACATTTTGTTTATGATGGTAATATTCCTGTAAGTGTTAACTACCAAAAGACCTGCTAAAAAGAGAAAGAGAAAGCACAACAGAAGAGAGATCTTACTAGGGTTGGAAGAAATATTCACAAATATCCCAAAAATTGGTTTAAAAATGTGTTATTGAGAAAACCCTCGCCATTTCCACACTAGGTTGTTACAGCATTATTATTCCACTTTCAACATCCTACGGAATCCTGGGGTTTGCAGTTTAGGGAGGGGCCAGCCAAAATACATTTCTACTCTTCCTTATTCCTCTGGACTGGTAATTATAAATCCCCCAAACCCCTCAGCCTCCCTATATTCTTTCCTCCCTTTCTCTTTCAGTTAGCTCCTATGTGAATGTGTGATTGTACGTATCTTGTGTGCATGCATGAGCAAATCCCCCCCCCATTAAAACACATTTTTAGCTTACTTCTGAATCTCTGGCTGGTTCTTTTCCTGCGTGCGCCCATAGACACTGGTAGGAAAGATCTCACTAAGTTGCCCCCCTCTCGCAGCCTCCTGATTTTGCGCTAATTAATTCCCCACTTTTTCAAGGAGATATTTGGTATTGCAGGGCAGCCCTTGTGGCATCTATGTTTTGGGGTAACACAGTGCAGTGCAGAAATGGCCTCAGTTTACATTATGAATCCATAATACAACCCCAGTATAAATTGAAATCTAGATCAGTCTGGCCAGATGAGACTTAACTCAGCCCCTTTCTGCACTAGAGTGTTATAGCGCTATGATTCCACTTTCAACATCCCAAGGAATCCTGGGGTTCGCCAGCCAACCCCTCCCGAAACTGCAAACTCCAGGATTCCATAGGATATTGAAAGTGGAATCAAAGCGCTATAACAGCCTAGTGCGGAAAGGGTTTAAGTTTGGAAAGTAGGCCTGCATGCCATTTGATTTACCAAAGGCAGTCTTTCAACCATGTATCATAACCCACTAGACTCTCAAAAATAAATTTATGATAACAGCTAGCCTTTCCTTTTAAAGGTTGAGTCAACTTTAAGGTGCCTTCCATGTAATACAATCCCGTAACCAGGGCATTCCTGTGTTTCTGTGTGCTGGCAATTCTTTCTCCAACATAATCCACTCTTCCAGAAAGACTCCATCTGGTAAAAAAAGACTTAAACATGGATAAGAGGACATATGTGCCAGGTTCGTCGTTTTCATTAGTCCAAAATGTTTCATCTGCACACTGCAAAAACACTAGCTGGCAATTGGAATAGCGATCAGCTTTATTGGAGCCCAGCTCGGATTGACGTGCGTGAAATGTTGCTGTGTGCTCAAGGAAATCCTACCGAGGCTGGAGAATAGCAGCCAAGCCTTTAATTCAGATTAGCTGGTGAAAAATCAGACAATCCTGTTTTGCTTCTTTCTCGTCTAACTTGGACCATTTGCGCACTAGACTGTTATAGTGCTATTATTCCACTTTCAACATCCTATGGAATCCTGGGATTTGCAGTTTAGGAAGGGGCCTTTGAGGACCAACATTCCTAGTAGAAAAAAGGTCTAGATGCCTATTTTTATTTCCCACAATGCCCTAACCTGGGAAATTGTGGGAAATTACAATGGGAGAGCCAGTGGTCTGACACTACAGAGACTAAAATCCTGTTGTGTTCGTCACAAACAGAGTAATTGAATCAAGAAGTTATAATTTTATTGATGGTTTCTGTATATTTTAAACATTTTCATGACGTTAACTTTTAAAGATTTTTTTATTAGACTTTCGTAAACTACCTTGAGTCCTTGACAATTTTTAACCTGGGTCTATCAGGATCAGTAAACAGTTAACTTCTACATTAGCAAAAGATCTTTGAAAGGAATACTGTTTATGTAGTCTGAATATTTTAGGTGTTGTTTCCACTATTAGTTGTTGCAGTTTAATTTTTCTTACGTGATACCAATCCGTGCTTGTTGGGTCTGTGGATCATATAAAGGAATGATTGATTGATTGATTGATTGATTGGCACCGTTCACATTCATTAGGTATCCTCAGTTTTTAGCGGAATGAAACCCAGATATGAGCCACATGTTGGACAACTTTTTTGTCTGGTTGGGGACTACTAGTTTAGCATTTCCATTCTCCATCATAACAGATTTGTTCGATATTATGCTGCTACAAAGAGACGGGGAGGCAGCTGACACACAGCATGTGCGTAGTCAAGTTAGTGTCTCGTTTCTTTTCCCTTCAGCATGTTCACCTGCTATGCCAGGTGTTCTAATTAGCTCTGTGTATAAATATTTGTCTAACTTTTAAAAAAAAGATGTATATATCAGGCAACACGGAGCCAATGGAACAAAGAGCTAAAGCTTTCTTTCCAGCCGTTGGGACCTGGCTCCTCTTTTGCTTTCATTGGTGCTAGCGCGTTTGAATGAAAGAGAAAACACACTATACAGGATTTTTGTTTTTTAAGTACCAAAGGCATTTCAGAGATGATATCAACAGGCAGATTTTCTAGCTGGCAGGCAGTTACTTACAGCATCTAGAGTTTCCTGTGACAAACTTGATCGAAGTTGTTCTAAGATTTCTAGAAGGATTCTACCTGTCTTAGACCTTGTTCTTGTCCAAAGAGACTTTTATGGTGGCTTAATGTCACCAATAAGGACCTGAATACCCTGAAAGCCTGAGGTGCTGTCCAATCTTGGAAGCTAAGCAGGGTCAACCCTGGTTAAGACTTGGATGGGAAGCTGCCAATGAATACCAGGTGCTGTAGGCTATCTTTCAGAGGAAGGAACTGACAAAAGCACCTCTGAGTATTTCTTGCTGAAGAAAACCCTATGAAATTCATGGGGTTGTCCTAAGTCGACAGACAGCTTGAAGACACACACACACACTGTGATTTCAGATATGTATTTGAAGTGAATGTGCTTTGCCTAAGGGACTTGGGCCATTTCCACGTGGTGTTGCAGTCCTGCAATGGGGATGCAATGGCAGCAGTCATGCTTTCACATGACATCATCGCAGTGCTGCTGACAATCCATCCCCACCCATCACAATTGCGTGATATTCACTTAACAGAAAAAAAATCTGCTAAGCACCCACAATCGCACTATGCTCCTGTCACCCCCAGCCATACAGAAGGGAGGGAGGCGCAATCACATGCTTCCTTCCCCAGCACAGCACAGGAAAGAGACCAGCTGCACCGCGGAAGGCAGATGCATGTCCCTTGCTCTCCCTTCCTCAGGGAGCTGGCTGGGTACAGAGGTGAGTATTCCCATTGCACTCCCATCTTGGCAAAGGCACTCCTAGAATTGTGACAGGACATCAACAGGGATGGGTAAGGTGCAGAAATGGCCTAAGGCCTAAGATATTTGTGTCTCCAAACTTCTAAGCATTACAGTAACTTAGAAGTTCAGCTGAGCCCTTAAAAAACACACCTTAGGCATCTAAAGAAAAAGTGCATGCAAAGGGAGTACAAAAAATAAGTGTGAATGGTTTTCAATGCCTCATTCACTCCAATGCTGCAAATTAGGAGACTGAAGACAAGGCAAATTTCATTTGGGGAAGCAGAATTCTTAGGTCCTCATTTTGCCTTCCCGTGCCAGAACTACACCACTGAGGAAACCAAAGAGTTTCCATAAGTTTGGGGCAGGGGAATTTCCAGTCTGTGTATTGCAGAGTCTTTTGATAATTTGCCCCTAGGTTTTTCCTCCTGTTTGAAGACATCCTCTGTTCTAAGGACTATCCAATCAAAATTTGCTTTAAGGATAGAATGAAATCTATCTTTAAATACAGTATGAGGATTTGAAGCTGTCCATTAACAGTTATAATGTGTGTTTTCCTATGTTTCTTCAAGTCCTTTGTCATCTTATGGTGACTTCATGAATTCCATAGGATTTTCTTAAAGAAGGAGCACTCGGAGGTGGTTTTGCCAGTTTCCTCTTCTGAAATATATCCTTCAGCACCTGGTATTTATTGACAATCTCCCATCGAAGTATTAACCAGAGCTGACCCTGCTTAGCTTCTAAGATCGGATGAGATTTTGTGCCTTTAGGGTAGTTAGGCTAACAGTTATCAAAAAGACAGTGGATTTAGCAAGACTACTGGTGACTTGATCTGTTCCCAGACTCACCTGTAGTGGTGGAAAGTACCATATTTCTATTTGTATTCTGTTAAATTTTCAGTCATGCATATGAATTAGCACATCCAAGTGGAGTGCAAAACAGTGTTTTGTTTTGTCTTCTTTAGTGGTGATGGAGTTCATGTTTTGTGAGTGATGTATATGAGGCCAGCCTACAACTAAATCAGGTGCAATTGCTCCTCCCTTTTGTAATTTAGGAACCATCTCATCTTGTGGTTCTTTGCATGACAGTAAAAGGTTAGAAACTGCAGGCTTTTTTTGGAAATGTATACAGAAGTTGGCATACCTAAAATCAATAAGTGTTACTATTTGAACTGAAACATCTTACAGTTAGGTAAGGAAAATGCTGGCCTGTAACCTATTGTTGGTCACAACTAGTATAAATGCATTGAATCAATTGGATTTGCTTAAATGTTGAAGCCACGCACTATGAAGAGTATCATAGGGAGCTGGGCATGTTTAGTCTGCTGAAGAGAAAGTTAAGAGGGGACATGATAGCCATGATTAAATATTTGAAGGGATGTCACATCGAAGAGGGAACAGGCTTGTTTTCTGCTGCTCTGGAGACTAGGACAAGGAGCAATGGATTCAAGCTTCAGGAAAGGAGATTCCACCTGAACCTCAGGAAGAACTTCCAGATGGTCAGAGCTGTCCCGCAGTGGAATCTGCTGCTGCCTCAATGGAGTGTGGTGGAGTCTCCTTCTTTGGAGGTTTTTAAGCAGAGGATGGATAGCTATCTGTCAAAGGGAGTGCTTTGATGTGTGTTCGTACATATCATGAGGGTTGGACTGGATGGCCCCTGGGGTCTCTTCCAACTCTAGGATTCTATGATTCACCATACAGCAACCGATTTCATGGGTCTGCTCTCATTATTACTGTTATGTACCTCTAGGTTGACTCCAGCTTATGCAAACCCTAACAGAGTTTTCTTGTCAAGAGGAAGTTTGCCATTTGCTTTCCTTAAAGCTGAGAGAGTCTCATCCAGTGGGTTTCCATGGCCAAGCAGGGATTAGAACCCAAGGCGTCCAGAAACCAACACCAGTGTTGTGAGTCTACTCTAGTGGGAACAAAGCAACAGGATTCCAGCTGCTGTAAATTCCAGACAACTCAAACCCGATGTAGCCATAACCCACCCATCCCGCACAAAAAAAAGGGAAAATAAATTACTGGTCTGCCTCAGAGACCATATCTTCTGCTGTAGAGAAAAAAAGAACAAAAAGAATTTGTTTAAACAGAAAACTAGGCCTACCACTGGGTGTGTGGGGGTGTGTGGAATAATAAAATTAGTCAATTACCTAGAGAAGGCATTGACAAATGATTACAGTCATTTGTCACCAAGTCATAAAATCCACCCATGCACAGGCTTTTGGTCTGTTCTTCAAAATCATCTGCTCCGATTTTGTGAGGGCTAGCCGGGACATCAAGGAACATCCTGGGCTTGGGGATGAATGGGCTTTTTTTGTTTTTGCTAGCCAGAGGCACGATAAGAAATTACAGGATGTAGTTGGACGTGTGTCTGCGCCGGTGCTTAATTAAACAATAGGGAAAGACCTAGAAGCCCCTGCCCAGTCCCTGTGGGTTGCTCGTATCCCCATGTTATCTCAGTTCCTGATCCTTCTTCTTCTTCTTTTTTTTTAACACAGACATCCCTCTTTTGTTTTGCCGTTGCCTGCCCAGCGCGTGACCAGAAAGCAAATATTATTATTATTATTTGTCTGCAACGGTTCTCCCCACTCTTTCCCTACCCCCCAGACATCCCACCTACAACGCCCACCACTGCGTGCCAAAAGCCTGCTTCCTGATGAGGGGAGGTCAACTCCGACCTGCCTGCCGCCCTCTCAGGAAGAGAGAGAAGGCCAACACATGTATGAGAGGAAGTCCCTGCAGCTGCCAGATCCACAGTCAGCGGGCCAGCGTTGGAGGCGGCTGTAATAGCGACTTCCCTTCGGAAGGGCTTGCTGCTTGGAGCAGACAGCACGCCAGCTCCTCCGCGTGCTTGCACACAGGGGGGAAATGCTGGGATCAAAAGATAAGGCCCTCTGAACCTGGTCAGCTGGGGGACTTTGTCGTTTGAACTCGGGTAGCACCAGAGAGAAAGTTGGAAGCTTTGCCCAGCTGTGAATGACATGGCCCTATCTTGGCTGATTGAATTAACCCCACACCCATCTGCCCAACCCAGATTTTTTATTTTATTTGCTTCTCCACCTGGAAGAATTCAGGCTACAATAGTTCCATGCCTCAATGCCCAGAAAGACAGGAAAGGTGGAAACCTGGCCCAACTTTGGAAGTTTAGGCAGGCATTGTGCTCTATGAACCTCACGTTTAATGAAAGCAAGAGCAGAAGTACACACCGTCTGTCTGTCTGTCTATCTATCTATCTATCTGTCTGATTTTTATAACACTAAAACCTACTTCAGACAAATCATGGACTCAGAAAGATGGAGCTAACTGCTTGAGACTTTATATTTTAGTGACCAACAACGTAAAAGTATAGAATCATGGAATCATAGGACAGCAGAGGCCATTTCTGCACTACACTGCTATAGCGTTATTATTCTACTTTCAACATCCTATGGAATCCTAGGGTTTGTAGTTTAGGGGAGGGCATTTAGAATCCTCAGTCAGAGAGTTCTTTGGCCTCAGGAAATTACAAATCCCAGAATTCCACAGGATGTTGAAAGTGGAATAATAGCACTAAAAGAGTATAGTGCAGAAATGGCCAGAAACATGAAGCTGGAAGAGACAGGAGCCATCCAGTCCAACTTCCTGCCATACAAGAACACACAATCAAAGCAATCCTAACAGATGGTCATCCAGTCTCTGCTTAAAAACCTTCAAAGAAGACTTCACCACACTCCCAGGTAGCAGTCTATTTCACTGTCGAACTGCTCTTATCATCCATAAGTTCTTCCTAATATTTAGGAGGAATCCCTTTTCCTGTAGTTTGAAGCCACTGCTCCATGTCCTAGTCTCTGGAGCAGCAGAAAATGAGCTTGCTCCATTTCCATACAACGTCCTTTCAAATATTTAAACATGGCTATCATGTCACCTTTTAATCATCTCTTCTCTAGGCTAAATGTACCCAGCTCCCTCAGCCAGAGGAGGTTGGTGCTGCCTGCCTCTGGGCTTGAAAGAGTATGACTTGCCCATGGTCATCCAATGAGTTTTTATGGCAGACTGTGGGCATTTGAAACCAAGTCCTAGTCCAGCATTTAAACCAATAGATCACTCTCATTCTTCTCTCTGTAGCTGAAATCCTGTTGCTTAGTCCCACCTATAATTGACTCATGTGATGTGTAGTTGAATGGTGAGACAACACATGAGTGAATCTCATTGATTCTGGAGCTGGAGCTCATTATAGAATTTAGGCCTGTGTATGCACATACATGAGAACCAGGTGGTATAATGATTTGAGAGCTGGGCCATTTCCACCCTACACGGTTATAGTGCTCTTATTCCATTTTCAACCTCCTGCAGAATTCTGGGGTTTGTAGTTTGCTGAGGCCAAATTGCTTTCTGGCTGAGAATTCTAAATGCCCCTCCCTAAACTGCAAACCCCTGGATTCCATAGGATGCTGAAAATGGAATAATAGCACTATAACAGTGTAGAGCGGAAATGACCTTGGACAACAACTCTGGAGACCAGAGGTTGATTTCCTGCTTGGCCATGGAAACTCACTGGGTGACCTCGGGTGTGTCACACACTCTCAGCCCCAGAAAACCTCATGATACGGTCACCTTAGGGTAGCCATAAGTCAGAAGTAATCTGAAGGCACACAATAGCAATGATGCCCACCTATACCATAGGCTGCTGCAGTTGACGCAATTTTTGTTGTTTCCGCTGTGGAGATGCAGGTTGTGCTGGGGCGCCGAAGGAGTTAAAAGCCCTGCCTAATGCAAGCAAATGCTGAACGTGAAAATGAAACCATTTTCTGGAGGTCAGTGCCTTCACGGTGCTGCAGCTCAGTAAAAAGGTGTAGGGGGGCGACGCTGATTAAGAAACCACATGCTGAGTAGGTATCATCTTAAACACTTTAGCCTGTTACTGGCTCAGCGGGAGGGGGCTGGAAGCACACTTGATTATAAGGCTATATTTATGCCTTCAATAAGCAGACTTCTGTGGATTGGGTGCCAAGGACCGGCACATGCGACGCTCATACTATTGTCTTTGAATTAACCTGAGGTTTCACTGATAATTTAGATTTCTGAATATGTGGGTGTCAAATGCCCATTTACCCATGGATATGTTAAGACATAATTGACAGTCCAAGCTGCCCACAATGGTTCCTTTCCTTATTTTAAATGATTCATGGAGGTAGCCAAGTCACATCTAATTAATACGTATTTACCGGCACCAGCAATTTAAGTCATAATCGGGTAAAATGAGACTCTTTGCATTTTCTGGAGTCAGGCAAATTCTCTGAATCAGCATTCCCATTTATCCATCAGATTTATTTATTTTACCATGAGTGTTTGGAATCCCCTCTCCAAATTTCTGAAACGTTGTCCTTAGATTTCCTGTTTTATCTAAGGAGGAAACCCTGAATCTGCTTTTGCTCAGGCAAAATTGGGACTGAGCTAAAAGAAATTTTAAGAACCTGCAACTGGAAGGAGATTAAAAATCTAACATGGTAAAATCTAGAACTTTGCCTTTCTAGGACAAAAAAAGAGATCAGATGAAGCATGCAAGTGGACAAAGGAAGTGTGATACTGTTACCATGGTATTCTGGTCTGGTCTTTGGTGAACTAAGATATCATTTTGATATCATAATTCGGCCCTTTTTCCTGCCACCAGCTGAGTGTTTGTTAGGTGCCGTCGGACAAGCGCGAAGCTAGGCATGGGCGATAGTTGTAAAGTACCAGATATAGCCAGTTCCTCTTCAGGGGGTAGCCACCCGAAAACAAACACCTTGATTGCAAGACAAAGAGGACTCTTTGCCTGTGAAAATACCTTGGCAAGCCAGGCACTTAACGGTGGAGCTAGCCACATCTGCATACCAGCTATACCATTGTCAATTCAGTTCATAACTCAATCATGCAAATTCCGACCCTTCGGAGCCTTTGTCCCCAGACCAAAACTCATTGTTCTCTTGCAAAAACCAGACTAGCCTGCAGTCATTCTGTCCCTATAAAAGTTGCCCTGTCTTGAGAGCTCATTGGAACTCTCGCTGGACTTGCTGAAATCACTTAAACCCTTGCTGAATCACCGAAACCATCCGGAACTCTCTCCGGATCGTCTTGCTGCCACTTGGCTCAGCAGATTCCCCTCGGTCTCCACACCGGGTTTCCTCCCTTCCCTCCAATTGGTGTCTTCAGGACTTCGGACAGGTGGAGTATTGCTTATTTCTCCAAAATTCTCTTTCTTTCCTCTCTAGTTAGGTGTGCTTGAGTTTTATTATTTTTCTTGCTTAATAAAACTGTTAATATTTTAAACTGCTTGACTCCTCACTGACCTGAACTGGTATACATAGGATAAAAGATCTCGCTGCGTTGCTCTGCCTCTCGTTAGCCAAGAGAGTGCTCCAGCTAATTTTCCCCATTTTGCTTGTTTGGTTTGGTTATTTGGGCGCCCCGCCCGGAGCCCCAGTTTACAGGATAACAATACTTTTTGAAAATATGCATTACTCTTATTAGTTCTATGAATCATAAGAAAGATTGCTCCACCAATATCTCAGAGGAACTTTTGGAGAAATATGACTGGGTGAAGTTCAATAGCATTTCTTTCATTGACTGTTCTTGGAACAAACATTAGTTTGTATCTAGGGTAAGATCTTCAGCTGTTGTAAATCGTTTTCTGGTACTGCTGTGGATTTCTGTTTGTCATTTGTGAATTGTTTAATTTATCATATTATGCTTAATTTAAAGAGTCCTGTATGGGAGTTACATCTTTGTTAGTAGGATTAAATATGCAGGAATCAGAACTGGGCAATTCTGAAACACCCATATCCAGTACAGGGCTGCTGTTATGTTACTACATGAGGGATCCAGCAAAGCGAGCAATGCGCATTGACACTCATGTACCATAAGACAGATGCAAAATGGGACTGATGCAGTCACATTGCATATCAAGATACTGGCTAAGCAGAGCCAATGTGCATCCATAAAACCAAATGGACATTGGGGCACCCTTGCTGGTGTCCTGCTACACATCTTTGCAATCCACTAACAGATTTCTTAGTGCCTTTGCTATTTAGCTAAGTATAAATCAATTTTATGCCAGATAGACTGT
Organism: Iguana delicatissima; assembly: GCA_948472985.1. Taxonomy (NCBI): domain Eukaryota; kingdom Metazoa; phylum Chordata; class Lepidosauria; order Squamata; family Iguanidae; genus Iguana; species Iguana delicatissima. The sequence goes on from CAOKZL010004032.1 coordinate 25,975, forward strand.
GGTAGAAGATTCCAGTCAAGGATCATTTCTGCACTAGATTGTTATAGCACTTTGATTCCACATTCAACATCCGGTAGGCCCCTCCCGGAACTGCAAACCCCAGGATTCCATAGGATGTTGAATGTGGAATCAAAGTGCTATAACAGTCCAGTGTGGAAACGGCCAAGGTGTTTTAAGAACTATTTTAGCCCAAAACTGAGAGGCAGGCAGACAGCAACCTGTACGAAGTCACCAACCACCATCATCATCACACATCCCTCACACTGATATATTTCTACAGCCCAGTGGCAGCAAAAATAAGGCTTGCCCCTTTTGCTTTAAAGCAAGCCATGGTGGGAGCATGTGGTTTGTTCTTTTGCTGAATTGCAGTCCCAAATGTTTCCTGAAGGAGGGAGTTAGCTTAAAAGCAGAGTACATGGTCCCTGAACAATAAGCATTCAAGCAGGGGTGAGCAACTATGGTAGGTTTGAGAAACATTATTCTAGTGCTGGTCTGTTAGAGAGCTGCACAGATTGTCAGAATTGCAAACGTTGGCCCTTTCCGCATGTGGGAAAGGAACCGCACGAAAACTGGACTCACTGGATTTCTTCAGCATCCGGGCGAGTCCGTCGGGACGCGGAGCAGTGCGAGCTTGTCGCTCCGCAGTGCTCCGGCGTCCAAAATGGCGGCTTCCGGTAGGTGGAGGCTCTCCACCAACTGGAGAAGCTCGCCAGCCTAAAGCCCCCCACCCAGCAGATCTTCAGGCATGCACTAGTGCGCGCCTGCAAATCTGCACTGGAGCACGGTGATGGAGCAACACGGAGTTTCACACTCCGTACTTTTTAAAAATCTCTAAAAAAAGGTTTTTAAAAAACACGCCGCACGACCAGTTCTGGTCGCTCTGGAGCGGACTGAGGTGTGGAACTGCAAAAAGTAGTCTGCCCCAGTCCACTCTACGGTGCAGAAGACCTCCGTTGGAGGTCACTCTGCACCATTTTAATAGCCCAGTGCGGAAAGACCCAATAACAACAAACCCAAAATGAAATAAATCCTCAAACCTCAATAAATCTTAAAGTGACCAGAAGTCTATTTCTAGGGAATATGTGTGCATGTGTGTTAAACAGTGCAGGAAAGCTCTGCAATCTTTGTAAAAACTGAATTGCTACACCAGGAAATTTCGGGAAGAAGCAGGTCATCTCTTTTCTTCCTGGGAAATATATATATATTCCAAAAATGTACAGGGACACCAGTGGCCGAACAAGCAGCCTCAGGGCCACTTGGAGCCCCAGGGTCACACTATTAAAATATTGTTTCCTTTCCAGAACAGTTTCTCCTTTCCTACTGACATCAACAGCCTCTATTGTGAACTCACACTCACTTTCTGCCTGGCAGTTTAGGTCTTTCATGGAGCAAAAAGACTTTTGAATTCTACCAGTTATCATTTTGGAGTTAGGGAGAAAAAAATATGCAGCGTGATATCCAAATCAGATAATTGATCCATATTGTTATTAAGAACAGGAAAGAATATTGAAGGAGTTTAAATGTTCTGACAGAGAGAGAAAAAAAATCAGCTTTCCAGTTCTCCTCATTTATTGCTAGACAAAGTGCATTTTGCTCCAGAAACCTGCTCATTTGCAAGATATTTTGCATGACTTACAGGAATCAAATAAATGTGATATTATGCATGTATGTGAAAAAAAATATAAATTACTAAAATTTATACAACTAGAGAACAATCACAAACACGTCTTGGTCAATGGGGAAAATGGGTACAAAAATGTGATTAAACTGTGGAGGAAAGACACTTCTGCAAATCAATATATACTTTATGGTAAATATGTGCACAAAATGCATACTCAATTCCATATAAGATTTTTTTTAAAAAAAAAAATCACAACCTGGTATGAAGAAAGGGGAGGATGGGAATGCAAGTGGGAAGCAATGAAATAATGAATCAGAAATTTTCCTATCTCGAATAGGTGTTGCAATGTGAATTAAAGCTGAACAAAAAATACTGTTTGCATTGCAGGGGGCAATTGTGATTGATCTAGGAGACAAATGGACTGCTACAAAAATGTCAAAGGAAACTATAACAAAACCAGTTGTCTATTTCTGGCTTTGAAAAAAAGAGAATTATAATGTTAAACAATTAAAGAGAGGTCTGAAACCCACTTGATGGGTCAATTGCCTCTCCTGGATGTTTCCAGGTGATGCAATTCAGCTCATTGTTTGGCAATAGAAATGGTAGTCATGAGGATGTAATTCTTCTTTAATTTTGTTCCTGAAGGAAGCCATGAGCACTTTTAATAATTTTCTTCCTGATGGGAGAAATTCTCTGAAAACTGGATAGTTTTGAAATCTGTTCCTAGTCCAGGTCTCATTCTGTGCAAAATTTGCTATTTTTTTGCTGCAGAGAATTGGATTTTTTTGTACAGGAAACTGCTTTTTCTGCCTATTCTGCACATAAAGTTTCTGCACAGAAATATTATTTTCTGTGCAAAAAATGTCATTTCCTTTGCAGAAAAGGCTGTTTTCTGAGTTTTAAAAAGTATGAATTTTGCACAGAATAAGTCCTAAACTGTGAAGATTCTCATCATCCCAGATTCTCCCCATCACAGGTGATTTCTGCTCTACACTATCATAGTGCTATTAGTCCACTTTCAATCTCCTATGAAATCTTGGGATTTGCAGTTTAGGGAGAGGTATTTAGAAAGTCTCAGCAAACTACAAGCCCTAGAATTCCACAGGATCTTGGAAGTGGAATAACAGCACTATAACAGTGTACCTCGGAAATGGCCACAGTTTCCCGATGTTTGAGAAATACATATTCTTAATTTGTTTCAAATATTAAGAAATAGTCTTTCCACCCCTAGGCAATCCAGAGGATTTGGAGGAGTTACAGCCATAAAAACAGGCTTAGTGGCCATTCTTTGCCACCCCTCATATCGTTGGCAACAGTTCTTTCCAGTTTCAGATGGGAAACTGAACCTGAAATCTTCTGCATGAAAAGTGCATGTTCTACCACCGAACTATGATCCTTCCTTAGATTTATGGGATGCCAAAGGAACTGCATATGATCCATTCAACTTGATACTCCAAGACTCCTAGTCAAAAAGCAAAAAGATTTCTTCTTTCCTCCAGCCATCATTGCCCCGTATTTCCAGGGTAAACAGAAACCTTTGGGTTCTGGGTCCTCCTTAGAAATGTTCCTGCTCTGTGTTTAGAAGTCATGGTTCTGTTCATTCCTTACTACGTGTAGTGATAGACTTTTGAAAGCCTCTCATCTTTTTTCTACCTGGAGTGATATTTTACTGTCCAAACATTGCCTTTTCTGATTGCCCTGAAAATACGCCATGTAATGGTGCATCATTTGTACCATACTCTTGAAAGGACACTTCAAGTTTGCAGTGACACTAATTTATCGCTATGTGCTTGGCACAATGCTACTGTACCTTGCCTCCACAATGAAAACTGACACATGTTTGTCCCAAGTTTCTTTATGCCATGACCTTGAATGTCAGGGGAAAATATAGCTCTGCAGCTTGCCTCTTGCTGGACTTCCTCTGCCTTTCCTCACTCCCTTTCTCCATTATTACTTGGCACATTTCATTGCTGCAAGGCCTGACAGAGCTACCCAAAGACCCGGGAACAGCATAGCTCATCTCTCAGCCGCATGTCAGAGAGAAGTAGGCCTCTCTGCCATTTTGCACAAAAGGTGAACTTCTGAATGACTGATCCAAATAGCTGTGCTATTTGGCTTAAAATGAGTGCACCTGAAGGACAGTGAAACAATTTATTCCTGGTGGAGCTGGGCTTTACTCAGTAAATTATTCCAGCCCAGAACTTTTTCTCAAGCTCCGATTCTGACTAGATTGTCAGAATACTTTAGGATCAAGTGGTTCCTCTTAATGAGATTTATTTTGCAAAAGATGCAGATATACTATTTCCGCCCTGAAATGACCAACCTCTTCCTGCCAGTGAGCAACACTGCAGGAGCAGAAGCTGGGACCCCTGCAGGTTTTTTAACTATTAGAAAGTTCAGCTGTTATTCTGTGCAAAAATTGCAAGTGTGTTTTGTTTTGTTTTTTCACAAAGAAACATCATTTCCTGTACAGAAAATGTTGTAGTTGCGGACTTACTTTGCGTGCAAAATCTGCATGTCTTTGTACAGAAAGCAGCAGTTTCTCTCCGGGCAACACAGAAACATCATTTTCTGTGCAGAAAATGCTGTTTTTTCTGCATGAAGTGCAGAAAATGTGTACATTTTTACAGCGTAAGATCAAGGATTCTCATCAGTCCAGGATTCTCTTTTCATCAGGCTTTCCCAACACTTGAGAAACTCAAGGAACCCCCTTTTTTAATGATTTTCCAAGAGTTTTGAATATTTTTTCCATCCTTAGCCTAATTGCAAGCTGGCCATAGACAGACTAACAAATGTAACCCTCATTTCATATTGCAGTCTGAAACATCTTTGTAGGGTGTGTGTGTCATCTCTACTTCTCCCCTTCATATCTTCAGTCAGCTATATTTGAAACTAATGAGGCCCTTTGCTGGCTTGTGCAATTGTTTTAAGGATCCTATTCCAGAATGCAACTCCTCTAATGGATAATAGAAGCTGTCTGTTGATTCCCCAGCCTCAAATGATTAATGGTAATATTAATGAACTTGTATTATGAAAATCTTAACTGAGCAAACATCAGATTTGTTTGGAGCTTTGCAAAACTCTCCTCCCCTCATCAGAGGCATGAAGGGAGCTCCGAGGAACCTGGGGCACAAAGGACTTTGGCCCCCCAAATACTAGTGACACCTTTAAAACTCAGTTGGAAATAGTTCTGACACGACGCCATTTCTGCCTAAACTGTTACGGTGTTATTATTCCACTTTCAACATCCTATGGAATCCAGAGGTTTGCAGTTTGGAGAGTGGCCTGAGGCAAACCCCAGGATTTCACAGGATGTTGAAAGTCGGATAATAGCACTATAACAGGCCAGTGCGGAAACGGCCAATGCCAGCCTTTGCTTTTTGGAAAAGTACAGCAGGAATTCGTCATATACTTCCAATGAGTGTTATTTCATTGCAATTTTTTTCCCCCACATACCATTTCAGACATATAGTCTGTGTGACAAGGCTCCTCATTTTCTTCCAGGTAAGCACAAAGCACTTAATTTTAACAGGAAACTCTTCTTTTTCCTCCCTCCCCTTAAACAGATGGATCCCTGCTGTTGTGTTTGATAAATATGTTCCAGAGAGAAGCTCAATCTAGATGTTGTGTGTAACTTTATCTTATTCCCTTTTGAGCACTACTGTTCTTGTAAAGTGATCTCTCAACTGCCTAAAGTCATTACACTTTCTCCCTTTCACATTGTACCTCTGTAAATGTCAGGCATAACTACATTTTTATTTGCGGAGATACTACTGCTATGAATGAGCAGAAAAAAGCCCGGCTTCCTCCGCCTCTCCTCTCTTTACCCTGTGCGCTTTCTGCTAATATGATTTGTTGAACAAATTGTTCCATTAATCTGGGGATGTTTGACAGAGTGAGAAAATAAGTGCCGAAGTGAGAAGATTCACAAGAATCGGAAATCTCGGTTCTCTCTTTCTCAAGGTAAATAGTTATTATATCAGGGTGTCAGGCTGGTGAAATGGATGTGCTCACATTCCCAGTTTGTAAATGTCACATTCCTTCAGCCCATCAGGGTGACAAATGAGGTGTGGGTTAGAGAAAGAGTTCATTCCTTGACAAAGTTCTTGCTGGTTTATTTCAGTAGGAAGGCAACCTTCTTTCCTTTTTCTTTTTTCTTTTTCTTCTCTATTCCTCCAAAACAATCCCTCTCCCCGGCCTCCCCCCAAATAAATCTCCTGAAGGTGAATATAAAATATGGAAGGGAAACTTCAAAAGAAGGCTAAGGTTGCATTGAGCCACTGGACCTCTGCAGAAGAGACCACACCACCCTTTAACATTCGGGTCATGTCTATTTTCAAGTGTCAGTCAGCAGGTACTTGCTTGAAATAAAGGTCTCAGATATTTTCATACCTCTGCTTTTCATTTGGTTGCACTGGACCTTGGGTTTTGTCATTCTCTCAAGGTGCAAGACATGATCTTTGAACATTTGAACAAGCATCTAAATACGTCAGAAATGTCAACCTACAAGATCGTGTTGGGTTGCATAATTTTAAAATGGATAGAACCATAGAGTCATAGAATTGGAAAGGGTCTCATGGGCCATCAAATCCAACTCTCTACTCAATGCAGGATCTTCAGCTAGAACATTCCAAGCAGGTAATTGTCCAGTCTCTTTTTGGAGATGTCCAAAGAAGGAGACCACACCACCTCTCTAGACAGTTAGTTCCATTACCAAACTGCTCTTACTATCAAGAAGTTCCTTCTAATGTTCAATTGAAATCTACTCTCCTATAACTTAAAACTATTATAATCATAGAATCATAGAGCTGGAAGAGACCACAAGGGCAATCCAATCCAGCCCCCTGCCATTCAGGAAATCTCAATCAAAGCACTCCTAACAGATGGCCATCCAAGTTTCTGGAGCAGCAAAAAAAACAAGCTTGCTCCATCTTCCATATGGCATTCTTTCAAATATTTAAACATGGCTATCACGTCATCCCTTAACTTTCTCTTCTCTAAGCTAAACATACCCACCTCCATAAATTGTACCACATAGGGCATGGTTTCCAGACTTTTTACCATTTTGGTCAACCTTCTCTGGACATTCAGGGTATTATCTCCAGCACTTGATGAACTCTTTCCCTCAAGAATATTCTCTTCCTCCCCACATAACTCAGTTTAAAGCCCTTCTGATCAGGTTTATGAGACTCTTAGCAAAGTATCTGTCAACTACCGTCAGGTACAACCCATGCCTTGCCAGAAGTCCATCTTCATGAAACAGAGCTTCTGCAAGCTGTAGGCCAAATATATTGGAAGAACTGGAACGGCCCACCACTGTTGTGGAGGATTGCATCCTAACTACATATAAAGACAAACTTTAGTTAGTATTAGATTGCAGTGTGGAAACAGAAAATATAGGTTCAAAAATGATGAAGCTAGGGTAGAAAAAATAGAGAATTAATGTAGTGCTGTGTCAACAACAGCATCAGAGGAAGTGGATGAATCTTGTCAAGACCTCTCTGACTCTACTTTCATCTGGGGAGAAAAAGGGGCTGATATACTCTTTATAGACTCATAAAATTACTTAAGATGTCTGTTAATTCTGTTATCTTTGGTTATAAAATAAAAGGCATGGAGCCACTGAAGTGTCATGTATAAATGAGGAAGAATAAGCACATTGAAATTTCATATTTCTTCAACAGGTTCATGTTGAGGAGGATATCAAACAGTGCTCCCTGTTCCATTGTCTTTCTCACTGTTGCATTTCATCTGGTGCACATGATCACAGCTGATATACTTTCGCTGACAACTATGTCAATATTTATTGAACAGCTAGTCACTTGAGCTCAGAGTTTAATCCTTTGTGGGGCTTGTTTGTTAATTGCTACAGTGAGGCTTATTAACAACAAGGCATATAAACCCATCTTCTGACAAGTGATTGATGGAGGAATCAGAAAACTTGACAAGAAGCAGAATGGCTGTGCTTTGACTTCTTCCATTGATGGCTTTGAGAGAATGACAAAAAACTACAGAAGTGATGTAAAGTGTTCAATACCTAGTAGGCTTTTCATCCAGGAAAATAGGTTGTATCCCCAATCTCTCCTCACTCTGTGGGTATGTTTGAAGTGTGAAGGAAACATTCTAAATCATGCTGGCCCTGTTGGCTTTACTAGTTTTGGGGGAAAGCAGGTTTTAAACAAAGACAACCACAACAACTGCCTCCATCTAGAGAAGACCCATTGAATTGGTGGTCAACAGGGATGGGCAACTGTAGAAGGCTAGGGTCCTCCAGGGGACTTTTGGGGCCTGCCACACCCACCTCTGAAAAATAAATCAAAAGGTGCTTTTCCCTGTGGAATAATTTCTCCGCAACACTTTGAGATATCGAAAACAAGGAGAAAATGGCACAAGATTCTTGCTAGTCTATTATTCTTCTCAACAGAGCTTCTCAACTGTCAGCAAATCTATTTTTTTCAATCTGGGACCAAACGAAATTGAAAATTCTTCCATCCCAAATTTCAGAGTAGGGAGAATCACCAGAAATTAACTGGAGAGAGAAACTACACAAATGGAACACTTCTACTATCAGGATGTAGATCCAGGAGGCATGGTCCTTCTCTTTGAACAACTTCCATTTCTACAACAGCTTCTAGATCATAGAATCATATGGGATTCCCATAAGAAGATTGAGGAACAACAGAGGGAGAAGATTTAAATGTAGATACCCAGGTGGGGAGGGGAAAAGAGATAAATTTTAGGACAAAGTGATCGCATAAAAATGAAGAGTAAAGAAACAAGAGTGTAAATAATAGCATAGTTAACATGGCTAATAAGGACTTGTCCTGATTTGGGAAGGTAGAAGGTGAAAAACGTTAATATAACGTGTGGGGAAGGAACACGGGCGAAATGGAAAGAAGGAAGAACAGTGAGAATGGAGAATGATGATAGAAGAAAAAGAAGAAACTATTGAGAAAAAGTGTACATAAGAACGGGTGTGAATGGAAGGAATGAAGGTGGGGGGAGGGAGGAGGTTAGGGGAAAGGGGTATTTTAAATATGAATTGATGCAAGTGTTGTGCTTTTTCTTTTTTGTATGTTTCTTATTTTTTTGTGTGTGGAAATTGAATAAAGATTATTTAGTATAGATCATAGAATCATAGAGTTGGAAGAGACCACAGGGTCCATCCAGTCTAACTCCTTGCCATGCCCACCAAAGCATTCCCAACAGATGAACATCCAGCCTCTGCTTAAAAACCTCCAAGGAAGGAGATTCCACCACACTTCATGGAGGCAGCAGATTCCACTGCCAGACAGCCCTGACCATCAGGAAGTTCTTCCTGAGGTTCAGGTGGAATCTCCTTTCCTGCAGCTTGAATCCATTGCTCCTTGTCCTGGTCTCCGGAGCAACGGAAAACAAGCCCCCTCCCTCATCAACATCACATCCCTTCAAATATTTAACATGGCTATCATGTCCCCTCTTAACCATCTCTTCTGCAGACTAAACATCCCCATCTCCCTGAGATGTTCCAATGGCTTCCAGACCCTTCACCATTTTGGTCGCCCTCCTCTGGACACACTCCAGCTTGTCAGTATCCTTCTTGAAATGAGGTGCCAATATTTATTTAGTCAGAACATACCCAATGAAATCAATGCGGCTTGCTTTAGTCATGACTCACTCATCCCACTTGTTCCATTGAGACAAATCTAAATAAGTCTATATTTGGATCCAAGCCAAAGAAAATTATAACTTTTTTTTATAATATATTGCAACTACAAATTATTATTGCATATACTTGTGAGATATGTGTGACACTAAAGAAGAGTGCTAACCTCACCAATTAATTTCATAGAAGCTTCAGGGCCAGCTTTAACAGATTTGTCTGGCACCAAACCAGATGCTAAACCTGTGGACTTACAAAAGCTACAATCCATAACATCGGATAGGCAATCCTGGCCTCTTGGATGAAGGGCTGAGATCTGGATCTATCCTACCCAGCAAGGAATTGCAAGTGTGTTGATAGATGGATATGTTTACAAAGCTCTTTTGCAGTACGAAACAAGACATTGTGAGAAAGAATGTGGCCAAGATCATCTGTAAAACCTGTGAAGCTGAAAACTTCAGAAGCTGACTTACTCAGGGTTACGGGCTGGTGGAAACAAATGAGAGAGCGAGCCGACCCAAGGGGGTTGTGAACATTTCCAGCATTCTGATCAGAATTTCTCGGTGTATCTCAGACACCAACCAGTGTCCACCTTGTCCACAAGGAAGGAAGGAGTTACACTTTGGTGCTGGATTGAGCAAACAAAGGGATTGCTTACACAAGGAGATGAAGTTACTTTTCTGCTGCTAATGGAGTTGAAATTGTATTACTAATTTTTATTGTTCTTTGTTGTTAGACCTCACGTGGCTAATTAAAGGAGTGGTCTCTGCCTGCATTGAAGTCTCTCCGTATAATCTCCACTGACAACGTCACAGACAGAGTGCAGGCCTGTGACTCTAACCATCACCCCCATTTTAACTCCTGTATGGTTTTTTGACATCTTTGCCTGATGAAGAAGCCAGTGAAACTTCAAAAGCTTGCTGAATGTATTTTATGCTTTGGAGTTGGCCAAATAAAGGCATCGCTGCTTGTGGAGTTTGGATTTTGCAATTTGGCCAGTTTATGAAGATGTGGAAAAAGAGGGAGGTGGGAAGGTGGAAGTTTAGGCTGACTTTGCTGACTTTCAAAAGTGCAATGTGTAATAAAGACTTCAGTTTGTAATGTGTAATAAGGATTTCTGTTTGGCCATATTCATCTTGGAGCATTAGACACTTACATAAGGAAGTATGTAATGCTTCCTTTCATAGCCATTTCCCAATCCACCCGCTAGACAAAAACATGCAGCCATAACTGTCCCTGTTTCCAAGACTGGAACAGCCACTAGAATGGGCTCTGGGATGGCTGGGAAGCTACCAGCTACACTACCTCCCCTCACTAGTAAATCTGCCATTGTCCCCAGCTTAATAATTAAACTGATGGAGGTTTATGATGTGTCTTTATCAAGCAGGATCTTGGATTTTATTGCCAAACTGGAAACTACCAACCTGCTTTTGCAAATTATCCATTCTAACCAAGGAATGGCTTAGAGTAGCACTGGCTGAGGTGGACAGATAATAGAGCTCCCAAAGACAGATGACTCCTTAAAAAGAAAGTTCTGTTTCATTAGTGGCTGGAAGCCTGTTGCTGTCATACAAACATTAAATCTCTCTACAGGAGCAACAAGACATTTTTGTCCAAAGCCAGTGCCTGTGTTCAATTCATTGTTGAGGAAATGGAGTCATGCATGCAGTGCCATTGCACATGAAACTGTATTGTACCTGAAGGTGCACCTTGGTTCTGCTTTTCGTTGCTCAGCATCAGTTTATTAACAAGGCAGTGCTGTGCAACTACTGCTTGACTCCATAAACTGCTTTAAGTTATGCTGTTGTCTCCTTGGTGTGAGACCTCAGCTTCTAATTTCTTGGTCTCTATTGTGCTTTTCATTCTTCTTTTGCCCTCAAGTCCAGCCCTAAACCTGGAAGAAAAGGATCGCCACAGGATGCCCTTCACGGTTCCAAGTTCACGGATATCGACCTGACTGCAACATCAACCGAACGCTGCAGAAGCAAGAAAACCAATGTCATCCCTCAGCTTTCTCTTGTCCCCCAGGGCCGGAGATATTAAAACATTTCATCAACACAGGTGAGCTTGTTGGTATAGAGACTTTATTATCCAATGCATTTACAACAACAACAACAACAACAACAAAAAACTACAACCATACAATCTGCTGGACTTCTAATGTGACTGAGAGAAGGAGCCTGGGATTTATTACAAATTCAAGTCAGTAAGCTCTCCGGCTGAGCAATTAATCACTGACATGAAGGAATTTCTTCTCTCCAGGTGGGAAGCCTGTCCAAAAAAACCCTAAGAAAAATAATCAGGCTAATTAATTCTTATCTGCAAAGAGCAATTAGATAAATGACCTTTTATATTTTTAAAAAAGGGGACCCTCACCCCTGGCAAAGAACTTGGCTCTTGAACAGAATAAAGCGACTGAACATCTTTTTGCTGATGTCTCTCCACTAAGAAATTGAGATCACAGGGATGAAAATTTGGGAGGAGGGGAAAATATAAGTGAATAGGTTAATTAGAGCTGTGTTTGGTATATAATTTAGAAAAAAAAATTTTTTGGAAAATATTAAGGAGTAGTTCCATTACCTTTCTATCCTTTTGTGCAGCTATGGCAAACCATAAGAAGAAAATATGAAGTCGGTGTTTTCCAGCCAATTTCCATAAATAATTTCATCAAATGGATTTACTGAAGATATTGCATCAATGAAACAAAGCACATGGACAGATAGCTGCTTTCTCTTCTCCCTTAGTGCAAGGTCCTGTCCATTTCTTTGAATGTAGATTTCGATTGCATTACCAGTGCATCCTAAGTTTTGCTGCTTTCAAATTGTGAAGCGTGCTTATGTCAGGAAAATATGTCCTGGAATCCTGTTGGTGTCTTATGCATACATAAGTACTCCTATGGAAGTGTTTGAATATTTTTCTCCAGTATGTGAAATGTTTGAGTTCAGTTCAAAATTGTGGAGTTAGAGTTGCCCGTCTGGAATTGCTGTCCGTGCAAATATTCATATACATGTCCAGGCACATGCAAATATTCATGTGCACGTACATTTGGTTGTGAATCCAGTTTCACATCCAGATCTGCAATCAATTGTGCAATGTTGACATTCGATGAAAGGGTTGCACAACCCAATCAATGCATAACTCCACATGCAGTTATTGATGTTCAATAACCCTGATGTGAGATCACCATGGAAATAAACAATGCTCCTCATACAAAACAAAATACGTACATATTCTCCTGAAAGCAAGTAAAAATCCATGCATTAACTGTGAGTGAAGGAAGGACAACCTCCATTACAAGCCAGGAGGTAGTCACATACGGAGGAGTTCTAGCCCCTCCTGTCTGCTACCTCACCTGAAGCATCTCTCTGGACGTTGCCTTATTTGGAAGGTAGTTTGTGATTGGAGGAAATCTCATATTACCTGCACCTCTGGACATTTCCTTATATGGATAGAAGCTTCTGGACATTACCTAATATGGGGCGGGTGGTCTGTGATTGGTGGAAAAATGCCGCAGTGGGCATGTGTGCTGTTTACCTGGATAAAAAGACCTTGCCAAGCCTCTGGCCCTTTGTTCTGAACCTCCAGCACCCTGCTGCAGCAGATTTTTATATTTTTATACTTTTGTACTCAACAAATTTGGCCTTCAGCCTTTGAATCAAGAAACGTCTGGTCATTTGCCTGTTTCTCAGAAAAAGCTGTCCTTCTTAAGGGCGTAGAAGGTGACAAAGTCACAGCACCAGTGGAGGAACTTTGGCCCATGGATGGGATGTGGTCCACAGGAGTTGCACATACAACCTGCAGCCAAGCAAGTATCTGAGATACAATTTTGGACGGCTTGCTCTTGGGAGGTGGCAACATTGTAAACCAGCTTATGATCCTGTTAAGCTGAATTGTGCCATTGAGCAATGTTTGTACTCTCAGGAGGGAAGGGGAGGGGAGGGAAGATACGGCTAATTCACTGGGACCGTTGCACAAGCAGACCCAGCAGCAAGTCCATAATGTTGTGGGTCCCGGTGTGCTATGGGTCCAATAGAACAATGAGGGGCATTATGCACCAGGCCACCACACCTGGTGTTCCATTCCATTCATGTGGTGTTCCACCCACAGTTCCCTAGAAAGGTTGCATATTGTTTCAAAGATGAACCTACATCATCATAAAGTTAGGCATTATAGCCTCTAAAATATAGCCTCTCTTTGAAACACGGCCATCAGACCCAGGAACACGATATTCTGTTTTGTCATCTAGGAATCCTGTGCATTGCAGCTTACTTTTGAGCAAACATGAATAGATTTGTGTTGTGCATTCCATGCTTAGTAGAATTTTGAAATTGGTAAGAATTGCATCTGCCGCCCTCCTGCTTTGCTTTGGCCATTTCTGCACTACCCTGTTATAGTGATATTATTCCACTTTCAATCTCCTGTGGAATCCTGGGGTTTGCAGTTTAGGGAAGGACATTTGCAGCCAGACAGCTCTTTGGCCTCATTAAACTACAAACCCCAGAATTCCACAGGATGCTGAAAGAGGAATAATAGCAGTATTACAGCGTAGTGTGGAAGTTGGCTTTGTTCCCTTTTCTCCACTCATTGCTGTCATGCCATCCTTGTAACCTAGATTAAAATTCAGCCTCTGGGAAAGAATGGTTTTCCCTCCCATTAACAAGTAGAGATCTTGCTATTCCTCTTCCCTACAAAATGTGTTTTTCTTTAGAACACAGAGTTAGAAAACTTGGGATACCTGGCAGAAAACAGGAATATGCAATAGTAGGAATATGCAATAACTTGGGCTTTTCAGACGTTCATGTTGGAAACTCAAACTACCTTCAAGTTTTTTCCATGGTTTGCTTTATACATTAAAAAAAAAAAGCATGTCCACAAAATTAATATTGGCTTTTCATCAGCAGTATATATATAAGACGGTCTTCCAAGTGGCAAAGAACAGGTTAAAAAAATGTTCTATAGAACTCTACAGTAGAGGATAACCCAGTAGAGCAGCCAGAAAACTCTTCATTTTCTAAAAAAAAAACCAAAAAAAAAGTTTTAAACAAACAAGTCCTCCTTCTGTTTCAGAGGAAATGCTGAGATCTCTCAACATGGTGTCCTGAGGGACACAAGGCAGGAAACTGGTCCGGCATCATTTTTAGAACTACAGTCTTCCATTGACCTCATTCACCAACCTGCACTTTTGGCTTTCTAAAAGATTTGATATACTGTGGGACAGCAGCAAGCATTACTATTGTATCTGCTCTCAATAGGGATGTAAATCTTAGCTTATTTGGTTGGAGAGGTGTTGTGTATTGCTCCAATTTTTTTTTCCACACTTCTTTTCAGGAAGAATTGATTTCCACATAAAACAACAACACCAACAGCCACTGGTTGAATCCTGTTGACGTTTTATGTGCACGCAAATTCCCTTCCGCATGACGTTGTACTTTTTCAGTCATTATGCAACCTCTCGCCATTTCCGCACTAGCCTGTTATAGTGCTATGGTTCCACTTTCAACATCCTATGGAATCCTGGGGTTTGCAGTTTCGGGAGGGGATGGGTAACCCCTCCCGAAACTGCAAATCCCAGGATTCCAGAGGATGTTGAAAGTGGAATCATCGTGCTATAACAGGCTAGTGCAGAAATGGCCCTCTGTGTTCACAGGCGTATAAGCTGGAGGACATTTCGTTTTTTCTTGCAAATTGCAAATTGCAAATGGTAGCCCTGTCTTGGATAGTTTAAACAAACACCACCAACCTCAACAGGGACTTTTGATCAATAATTTCTTGGAAGTTGTGTCACCTAGAAACTGGCCAGCTTCCCCTTGTGTTTCATTTTGAAAGTGGCAGCATCAAGCTTTGATTGGATTAGCAGGATGAAACTGTGGGGTTGAAATTATAAAATATCCAGCCGTTCTTTCAATAGCACCTCCTGCTGACCAACAGAGCTCTGATTTTTTCATTTTTTTTTTTTAATCACAGTGACCTAAATGCTTTTTCAAACTCATGGGTGGACAAAAACTCATTTCATTTCATTTTATTTTTTGGAATTAAGAACTACCTTTTATCTTTACTGTTTTACTTATGTACTCTAAATAGGCCTTTATTTAAGGGTGGGGAAGGTCACTTTTTCTTGATCCCATAAAATTCTGCAGGGTTCAGCACAAAAGCAGAAGACCAGGTTTGCCCATGAAATTGTCTTTTTTTGTGGGAGGAAGGAAAAGACATTCTTTTTCTCTCTCTTTCTGACCATTTCTGCACAAGCATGTTATAGTGCTGTTATTCCACTTTCAACATAAACTGCAAACCCCAGGATTTCATAGGATGTTGGAAGTGGAATAACAGCACTATATCAGGCTAGTGCGGAAACGGTCTGTCTCTCTCTTTCCCTCTCCCTCCATCCGTCTCCTTTTCTCTTTTCTCTCCTGGAGGGTCTATGCTTCAGTAGCTGAAATGATTGGAGATGACTCAAGCTCTCCGAGGCAGGCCTTCGAGCCTCTTGCTCAGCCTGACGTACGTAAGCATCATCTTGGTTAACAGCTTCGTCCTACCCGTCTGCAATTGCAAAGGAATCTATTATATTTCCCTACTCCCTTGTGATACGAAAGGTCTCCTGCATCATTACTTCTAGGCAAATGTAAGTGACTCTACTGCGTGCCCTAATTTGCTTGCCATAATTATAGGTCATTCATCCTGTTTTTTTCGCGCGCGCACACACACACACACACACACACACACACACACACACATATATATTCTTATCAGTCATAAATAAGAAACCAGCAAATCACATGGGATGGCAATAGCTGAATTATTATGGAAATGCCAATTGCACAGCATCACAGCTGGCGGCACCAAGGCCGGTCCAACGTTCTATTTAGCAGCCATCGAGGAGTTCAAATTGGTTATGTTAATGTCCTGAGGTACTTGCAAAAGATGAAGAGCTTGCAATTAATCCCTACCCCACCACACACACCTCACCTTTGCTGAATTTAGATTCTTCTTCCTCTGTCTATGAATGCAGAATCAGACTAGGATGAAAAGCCAAAATCTCCCTCCAACTGAATGTGGCAATGTGGCAATTTAAAGGACAGCCCAGGATTTTTTTATACATATATATATACATACACACACATACATACAGAGATACAGCAGTGGGAGTGTGGTCATCTCCCAATTCATTCTGCTGACAGTGCTTTTGCAACTTAAAGCTGTTTTATTAATTATGTTTGACATTTCCTTAATTAGTTTCATTTACAGCCCATCAGCGCCTAGCAGACAATAGCCCCATACATCATTTTAGTAGGGGACTGCAATGCCTACAGAATATTTTTTTTTAAGTGAGGGAGAAAGAAAGAAGGGGAAAACAATTACAAAAGGTTGTTTTTATAGATGATTCCTTGCCCTGTCTTTTTTTTTTTTTTTTTTTTAATGAAAATAACCCTTCAAGTGTCCCTGGAGCACATGAGCTTGGAAATGTTCCTGTCCAAGCTTGTTGTTTTTTTCCAGCCTCTGCAGAATGCTTCATCATTTCTTAAACGCTTTTTTTTTCTCTTCTGTCTATTGGTTTGTTTGTTTTGCATTCATTTGGGAGAATTTTTCATGGGGAGACTTGACTTTGGATTAAAAAAAAGCAAGATGTTGCATAATTCTCCTTCCAGAGAATTAACTTTCACTTAAGCGGAGAGAGGAGTTTCCAGCTCATGTTGCAAGTTGCTGGTGTTGTTGATATAGTTGTTATGATGAGCTTGGTTTGAAAAGCATGAAGCGTGCCGTGGACTGGAACGGTTCTGTCCTTCACCTGTACTCTTTTCTACTTTTAGGTGGCTTCTCCGATGATGAGAAAGGTCATAGCAGGACAGAGATTTTCCAGTTAGACTAGTAAGACCACAGACCTTGGTGGTGGCTGTTATTTGCCACTAAATTGGCTTTGATGTATGGCAACCCCATCAATGAGAGACCTTCAGGAGTCCCCATCTTCAGTAGCCCTGCTCAAGTCTTCTCAGAGCAGCTGTGCTTTTCTTGATGGAGTCAATCTCCCCGTAATGTGGTCTGTCTCTTTTCCGGCCACATTCAGCACTGTCTATGTGAGTATTTCCTATGCTCCTACATATTCTCTGGATGCCCAAGCAGTCCCTCAAAGGTGGTAGAGCAGTGGTTCTCAACCTGTGGGTCCCCAGATGTTTGTGGACTTCAGCTCCCAGAAGCCCCAGCCACTATGGTCAATGCTCAGGGCTTCTGGGAGCTGAAGTCCACAAACTCTGGGGACCCACAGGTTGAGAACCACTGTCGTAGAGGATCATGTGTCCAGCTCTAGGTGCCTTGACTCTGTTCTCCACCCTCCCCTGGTCACTAAGTACCCATGTATGGGTGACTTGCACATGAGGGACCTTTTCACATGATATGATTACAGCATGATGATTCCACATTAATTGCTATGGCTACATCTTTTGGAATCCTGGAGCCTGTAATTTGGTAAGGCAGATTCTCTGAAGGAGAAATCTTGAAGTTTCCTTATGTCTGCATGGAATGCTGACAGATACATCCTCAGGTGAACAGCAGCAAAAAGAATATTGAAAATGCGACCGTCATTTCCAGGAAAAGAACCTTGAAGTTCCCATTCAGATAAACTTTCCTCAGTTGCTGATTTTTAAAAGTCAGAATTCACTTTACTCTGTTGCTGAAGCACTCTGCTTTTTGGCAATGGATGATGGTGGGAAAATATTTGGAACCTGTACAACCAGCACTCCAAGGTATCACGCAAATCCTAGTTGACTTTGGTTTTGGGGGGGGGAGAAGATTTGGTCAAAAACGACTTGCATGCATTCCTTTTTATAAAATCTGGTTTCTGGATGACTCCAAAGAGGAAAGATAAGAAACGATCTAAACCCTCTGAGGTTAACATGCCGTGAAGCAACATCAGTAACCCAAGATGGACATTATTAAGAGTCAGTCAACCTCACACAAAAAGAACTGTTGTGTGAAACGAGAGTGGCCAGAACAATACCCTGGAGTCTTTTCTGGCTCAGTGGGTGTATGTGTTTCACCACCAGTCTCAATCTTTGGGGGGGAAAATTGTCTAAACCATTTTCTCTGCTTGGAAAGGTTTTTCCCCCCTTAATTAATGGGGAAGGGGAAAAAAGACCAATAGTCACCCTACTAGCTGGATGCATCTTATCACCCTTTTCGTCACAATCTCTTTGTGTATTATGCTCCTTGCTGCTGTTCTCAGCAGCATCTCGGGGAAATGCTCTGAAGCAAGATAAGAGAGAACAAATAAAGGAAGGAAAAGAGAGAAACACCAAGGCACATGCACCCAAACAATGAAAGCAAACAGTCCATCACTTCATTGATCTCACAAGAAGAATCGGACCAGGATAAAAAAAGTTATACGAACAGTAAATGATCCTTTTCCTCTCAAGTGCTGAACTCCATCTTTCCATTCACAGATAGGTGACTTTTTCTGTTTTTTAAGAGTCCATCTATTTTAATAGTCCTGTGGCTCTCAAGCTTACTGTCTTCAGTGATTCCTTCTCAAGGCAATTAATTTGTCTTCCAAGGAACAGCTCTACTTTTCTCAGTCTAGGCTTGACAAAGTCGTATTTGTGTGGAACAGACGCAAAACTGATTTGTAATTATGGTGGGCAAATAATTTCTTTCCCCCAGAGGTTCATCTGTTATCAGAGGTCTTTCAGTCGGTGAACTCCAACTTCCAAAGATGCATACGCGTATTAAATTTTGGGGGGGGGGGAATGAAATAGAAACCCCCTTGTCCTACCCCGAATGCAAGCCATGTTCGAGTCATTTACCAGAACCAAAATTTCCATCACAGGTAGAAATGATAGATACCTGCTGGCCTTCCATCACAGGAAAAACATCTACCACTGCTACCACATTTTAAATGTTTGGATGCAGGGAACAGGCATGGGGGGTGCGGGAAATGATTTTATTGGGTTGGATAGTCTTCGGAACGTAATACCTCCATTCGCAACAACCACAAAAAGGTGCGATTTGACATTGCGCCAGCATATATCACTATCAGGGTCACAGTCAATATAATTTCTTAGAGTAACAGTTTCTTTTGAGGCCATTGCTGCAATGCAAATATGCACAATTTAGGGCCTCTTCTGAAGCTAAACAGAGTCTCTTAGCCATATGAAGAAGAGGCTTTTAAACTGTTAAAAATTAGACGAAAACACAGAGAGAACGCTTTTTGGACCTCTGGAGTTCCACCATAAGTGGCTTTGTGAGGTGTGTATTTTGTTCAGTGGCATCCAAGATCTGCAATCTGATTCTGAAACATTGCACCCACATTTGATGAAATAGCTTATTTTGTGTTCATTTGTGCATTTAAAGGGGATAATAAAGCCAAATAAACCAGATAATGAGTGGGTGTGTTTTGGAAAAAAGCAGATGGTGTTTTAGGCATCAGCTATGTTTTTAAAAAAATATATACTGGTTTTGCTTAGAGATTAAGTACATATTTTTATGCACAAAGCTTTGTGTGTGTGTGTGTGTGTGTGTGGGCAGTTACTTTACATGCACATGTTTTGCTGTTGTTTTGGATCAGCATTTGTCACTTTCAAACACAGACATTTTGACAAATTTGGCTGTGTGTATGATGTTTTGCTGTATGCCAGCTTCTTCAAAACAAAGAAAACAGGAAGCAACAAGGAAGGAAGGGAACCCAGTGATAACTACACACTTCTTATTCTTCTGCTCTTTCCATTTTTATGCCAAGGTTCAAAGGATATCACAAATAGGACAATATTTCCAAGCAGACATTTGACTTGAACCAGGAAGTTAGGCAATGCCAAAATCGTATCTACATAAAACAAGTTGGGCTTTGTAACAGAGTGGACAAAATGGTCAAATCCAATTCTGCTCATGTTCTCCAAGTCCATTCACTGCTAATTCCATGCGTCTTTCATTTGCTTAATGCAGTGGTTCTCAACCTGTGGGTCCCCAGATGTTTGTGGACTTCATCTCCCAGAAGCCCTGAACATTGACCATAGTGGCTGGGGCTTCTGGGAGCTGAAGTCCTCAAACATCTGGGGACCCACAGGTTGAGAACCACTGGCTTAATGGAAATAAATCTGTTCATATTTTTGTGTGCATTTTTCAGATGGATTTACTAAAACCTGTTTGCAAATCTGTCCATTTTGTTGAATGCATTCTCCCTTTCAAATATATTTGCATGCAGTTTCACATTTGCTGTCTTGGTTCAGTTGCATCAACAAAAGGGTTTCACAAGATGTATGCCATGCAAACAACAAACTAGGATCTTGGCCAAGTTCAAACCGTGGTTTGTTGTTTCACATGCAAATATGGCTTTACTTTCCTCTCTTTGGATTCCTTCCATCCTTTTCTAGTTTGAAGCAGGCCATCTTGACCAAACCATTGTTTACAACAACCTTCAAACTAAGGATAGAAACTAAGATGAAATGTTGTTCTTCAATCCAGGTTTGCAAGAAAGGGTATGCTTCATAGTGAGAGCCTAGAAGCATTAACATCAGTACATTACTGATTTGCCTGTCTTTAAACATTAAGGAATTTAACCAAATAACTGGTGAAATCATTGCCCTTTAAAATCTCACAGTGACTTTAATGAGGAATGTTGAAATATTACTCTTTGATGTTTCAACAATTCAAATAACAAATTTTAAATTCGACACTGAAAAATTAATGATTTAATTCATGATTCAGCTCATAAATAATGTTCTGGTTCATAAAGGAGCAAGCAGAGGAATGAAAGGGGAATGAAACCAGTTTACCTTTCAGGCAGTTTCCCCTCATTTTCCCAAAGATAGGGCCAGTCTTGGAGAGAGTGATACTTTCTTATCCGTCCTGAAATAGAAAAATATAAACCCATTCATTGAGTTTACAATCCATGATTATTCACGTGTTACTGTTCACATGAATTGCCTCATTTCGTGAGATGGAAGTATTAGGTCTACTGAAATGGCGTAATGTAGTGCTTTGAGCATTGGACTACAATCCTGGAGACCGGGATTCAGTTCCTCACTCACCTATGGAAACCTACTGGGTGACCTTGGGCACATCACACTGTCTCTGCCTCAGAAAACTCCACAATAGGTTCCCTTTAGGGTTGCCATAAGTTGGAAATGACTTGAAGAAACACAACAAAGCAACAACAACAAACACTTGGGCCTAAGTGGAAATTTTTTTAATACTACAAAACCTACCATGCAGAGCAACAGTGAACAAAGTTGACTGCACCAATAAATTAATAATTAGAAAATACAAACACATTTATAGGAAATAGACCTAACAGACATCTTTTCATACATCACACAATTTTTTTTTAAACCCTGTGAGTGAAGCCCAGGTAAGGGAGTATTTCATGTTCTAAGTGTAGAATGTGATGGATGCTCTCTTCCTGTTTGGGCATTCGTCTGTGGATAAACTTCCCTATTCCCAAAACATGAGAACCCCTGCTTTACTCCCCTGTAATTCTTCAGAAATTTGTGACGCTCAGGCCTTTTCTGCACTACACTGTTATAGTGCTTTTATTCCACTTTCAACCTCCTGTGGAATTCTGGGCTTTGTAGTTTCCTGAGGCTGAGAATTCTAAAGGCCCCTCCCTAAATTGCAAACGTCAGGATCCCACAGGGTGTTGAAAGTGGAATAACAGCACTATGACAGTGTAGGGCAGAAATGGCCTTGTTGTTGGGGAGATCCTGAAACTGACTGAAATATACTACTGACAGTTAATACTGGGAATGTTTTCTTGGGAGCTTAAAGTTTGAGACATAGGGGGTGGGAATTGATAAAGGAAACAAAGGAAAAGAAGGAGGCTTAGGAAGTGTGTCGGGGAGGAGAGAATGCTTGCTGAATTTAATCTCAGCAGTGCATCCATCACCAAAAATGATACAAATCAGCCATTACTGGATCATGCAAAAAGAAAAGAAAAAAAGACTCCACTACCTGTGAACCTTCCTTTTGCTTCCTAAACCTCTTCCCGGCCTGGTCTAATGAATTGTCAGAACTGTCAAGCAGCTCCAAGGAATGACAAATGTCTATGATTTACTGGGACTGCTGCTACTTCACTCAGAACACCTGATGTATGTGTAGCCCCTTATGTGTCTGGCTTGTAAGAGGAGCTGGTTCAACTCGCCATATTTTCGAGGGCTATGTACCGCTCACCTAATGAAAGAATGGTGTCAGGAAAACCGTACACTGAGAAGTGCAATCGAATTTTGCCTAAAGCCAACCAGGAGCAAACATTTTGGAACCACTAGTTAAATTGAGAAAACCCAAAACTCATGGGAAAGTCAAGGCACTTTTTCAGTTACTGCACTGCCACTTTTGAAATAATGGAGTAAACAGACTCACCAGTAAAATTTTAGCCAAATTGAAAATTGAAGTGTGGTTGCAGATTCCTCAAAAACACTTCAGGAATTTGAAAGAGGTTCGGTGTATTTCTTGCTCAGATCTTGCTCAAATCTTACCAATTCACCATAGCCACATTTTATGCTTATTTGTGAAATAGAGAGGCCTTATAGATGGATGGGGATTTCATTTTTTCCCCCTTTCTGATCACAATTTACCAAAATTTTAAAAATTGGCATTCAAGGGAAAACAAAACTGACATATTTATTCTGCCCAGAATAACCTGTTCAAAAGCTGTCCCAGCAAGTTTTGCTAACTGGTTCCCATTCTTGGGTACCTGCAATATGATAAATTCCAGTAAGGGATAGCAGCATAAAATAGACACCACAATCCTGATGGTATATTATAGTAATGGTTTCCATTACTAGTGAGGGAAGGCAGTCAAAATCTACCAACTCTGAGAAGTCTCTGCTTTCTTCATGGTTTTGACTGTTGCAACCTTTTCCTGCTGCTGCCACCTGGTTATGTAGCTGATGATGAATTTCTTATAATGCCTGTATGATTTGCTATGTAGGTGAGGATGAGCTGAGAACATGCAAATGATATTGTAATGATCTGTAAGAGAGAATAAACAGGAATGGCTGCAAGATTGGACTGTTGGCAAGCTAAGTGGGAAGATGGGAGGGGAACAGGAAGCCTGGGAAATGTGTAGTTTGGGTAAACCATCAAATGGGATGTTAGCGTGTGCTAATTTTGAAATGTAATGGTCTATATGGCACTGCAAAGCCGATATTCCTTTAGTCTTGGCATCAGCAAAATGTACTGTTGTTTCTTCGATGTTTCTGAATAAAGCTTTTGAGATCCCTAAGCTCAATTCCTTGAACTTGGAGCCATCCTGTACATCACAGATGACAACAAAAAAAAAAGATGCATAAGGTGAGTTCTGCAAGGGAGGTAATGTGATAAGGAAGCCAGCATGGTAAGGAAGCCAGAGTGGTATAGTTTTGGCATGTTAGAGAAAGACTCTGGGAGACTAGAGGTTGAATCCTCAGTTGGCCATGGAGAGCCACTGGGTGACCTTCGGCAAGCCGCACACTCTCATCCTCAAACAAAGGCAGTAACAAACCTCCTGTGAATAAATCTTGCCAAGAAAATTCCATGATAGGTCCCCCTGGGGTCGCCATAAGTCAGAAACAATTTGAAAGCACACAAGAACAAAATTCTCCGATTCATGAAGTTGTACTTTTCTTAGCCATATCTTTACAGCATGAGGGTTTGGAGAGCAGAACCCTTGTAAAAGTGGAAAAAAACATGAATAAATCCCCCCCCTCAGTGATTCATTCTCTTCTGGATCTTCCCCTCCCATTCTTTTGCCTCTGTCCCCAGCGCTTCTGGGGGAGGGAGAGAAAAAACACAAAGTAAAGGGCTTACCAGTACTTACCCCTCTGACGGAGAAGAGTGGAGCACTGAATTTTGGCATTCTAGCTACTTCCAGTCACCATCTTGAGAAATGAGATTCCTCCCAGATGGGAGGGGTAGGAGCAAAGAGAAGAGCTGTCCAATCAGCAGCCATTACACAGCAGAATGTGCAGCCATATGGCAGACAGGACATGCCTCCAGTGGGGGGGGGTGGGGGGGTGGAGAAGCTTTGCTCACCCAAAAGGGAAAACAAATATCCATTTTAAACACAAGCTTCACAATTCTGGGGTGAAGAATGCAAGGGAATGGGAGGAAGAAAATAGGGGGGTTGGGGAAGCAAGCATGTACCAAACAAATAATCAAATTCATGAAGGTCAAACCTGCAAATGGAGTTCTGCAACTATAGGTGTTTTGCATGCTCTTGTGTATGTTTAGATGATGCATAACTGCATAGTACAATCTTCGATATGCCATTTGACTCACTGGAATTGTGGTATTAGCCACCGTACAACTCCCATTTCACACTGGGACCTTAAGGAAGCATATTTACAGATGCACATTTGGTTGCACAATGAGGGTATTCAGTAGGGGGTTGGTGTAGCATAACCACCACTTAACTATGGCAGTATAGATTTACATTACACAGGCATCATGTAGGATCTCATCTTGGGATCTCCTAATCCAAGAGCAGAGAAGGGGATAAAATTCCTATATTCACATTTTTATAGACCAAAAATATGCACACAATGGCCAGATGTTGCCCCTGATGTATTCACCTTCCCCCCAACCTCTTTAAGCAGCCTAAAACGCACTGATATATCATCACTTGTGATTGTCAAATAAATAATCATGGGAAATCAGCAGTGGAGGAAAGTCTCCCGTCAGGCGTAGTTCATGCATGACATATGATATATCTGTTCAAAGGGACAGATACATCTTTCTTACAGCCGGCACGTGCCTTCCTTTGCGGCTCCGTTCTCTTCTCCATCCAAATCACCTGAAATGAATGTTGAGTGCCGGGACGCTTGCAGTAATTCCTTCCTTTTTAAACACATAATGGAAATGTATAACTAAGTCCTCATAAAAATTTATATCTCAATTCGTCCATCTAATTTATAACAGACCCTCCAGGCAGTTATTATTCAAACATTAATAAAAAGGCCAGGGATCCACCGAAAGCATCCATTCCCAGAGTCAACGCTCTCCCTATTTGTACATATATAAAACCAGATTAGAGTTAACGCCACTGCTGTGTCAAACAACAATTACACCTTTAGTACGTTCGGAGCACATTAGGACTTTGGGCTGTTTTTCATGAAACCAAGCTGGGGAGTGGGTGGAAATACGTCCCTCACCTCTCCCCCAAAAAATCCTTGAGAATCATTAGTTTTTTAAAAAATATTTATGCATGTTTGTGCATGCATATATACATTCCCTTATTACATTTGATGCAAACATGGGTGTTCTATAAATATCAGATTGCTCTCCATTCATCTCTCTGCATTAGGCTTTTTGGGTTCTGACCATGCAGTTAGGAGAAAAGGGCTAGATTTATTTAAAAGGAGGAGATTTCTGTGGCGGGGGAAAAGGCAGAGAAGGAGGAACATTGTGGCCGTGTGCAGCAATAAATTGTCTTTACAAAATATAGGGAGCAAAACATTAGGGCCAAGTTAAAATGGCCATTCACCATTCACATTAAGGAGTTGTATCGGTAGGGCGATCATTCTAGGAATTTCCAGGAAAGCACACAGATCAGCTGGTGGCTCCCATGTCAGTAGGTCAGAGAATCCACTCCAGGTATTAGCTTTGCTTTTAAAAGAACTATCCAGGGTCCTGAAATTTGGATGGCTCCTTCAAATTTTGGGGAAAGAAGACCTTGAGTGGATTCATTGTCCCATTGACCTGGGAATTATCAGTTTCCATTGTGAGGAGGTGAAGTCAGAGGCCACTTTATCCCCAGCATGATGATACTCTTGTGGCTTCTGACTGTCACTTAAACTCCCAAAATTATTTGGAGCAAGAGCAGGAAGCAATACCTTCACTTTGAATTTAGTGAATGGAAGACTTATTTGTTTGGACAAGAGTTCCCAGAATCCAGTCACTGGCTATGATACCAAGTTGCTTCTGAGAGATACAGTCCAAAAGATTAACTTTGCCAAACATTGTTCCTAAAGGTTTCAGAATGTTGCTACATCATCATGTTATGCAGTCAGTTTGAGTTAGGAGAACACTCTTGGATCAAAGCCTAAGGAATCCTGGAAGAACAGAAAATGATGTCCAGTAGCTGACAATGCTCAGCTATACCACCACCACGAGGATCCCAAAATAAATGGCAAGAATCAATGAATTCATTACTGGTTTAGTAGCAGCTCCAAGATTTGGTGAAGGGAGGAGACAAGAAAAACCTTAGAGTGGAAGAAAAGCAGAGATCACCAACCAAGAATACAATCATGTTGCATCTTGGCTTCTCATATCTGCTTTCAAAGAAGTAGCTGTGTTAGTCTCTTGCAGCATTAAAAAAGAGGAAGGAAAAGACAGAGAGGGGGAGAGAGAGAGAGAGAGAGAACTTGGCAACATCTTCATGACTAACTGGTTTTTATTTCTGCTCAAGCTTCTGTGGATATAGCTCACTTCTTAATGCAGTTGTTTCGTGCCTTCAAGTCACTTATGGCAACCCTAAGGCAAACCTATCATTTTCTGGGGCTGAGAGTGCACGACATGCCCAAGTTCATGTCTTCATGGCTGAGCAGGGAACTGAGCAGGATCATAATTGAATGCTCAAACCACTACAACTCACTGGCTACAGATGAAGCATTTGAGTGGTATTAAGAGTCCATTTATAAGGTATTCTTATACAGTTGTGGGAGTGGGGTAGAATGTAATAGGATCCAGAAAGATGCAAATCATGACCCTTACGTTTGATTGTTTTGCTCCCTCAAAGCAGGCACTGAGACATCAGTGCAATAGCAATCTCTTGCAGATGTCTAACATGGCTACATTAAAAGTAGGGAAAGCATCTGTCACTCACATGCCACCCCTCCATCCTATATACTAGCGTTCATTCTATCCTGAGATCCTCTAAGTGGTGTTTCTATCTCATTCTCACTTACTTTATATGAATATATATATATTCACTCTAGTCTTGCTTTGCTCACATTACGCCTTTGCAACACTAATT
>CAOKZL010004033.1:0-50968 GCA_948472985.1 Iguana delicatissima
AAATGCAAGCAAATGAAAGCCTGTGAACACTTTCAGGAAGGAAAACACATTCACGTAATTCCTTGCTTTTTGAGGCTTAGATGCTAAAGAGGAAGGTGATATAATATAACGACTGCTGGGGTAAAGAAAGGAGCAAACAGGAGTCCCTACTTGATGTGGCAGGGAATGGGAACCCAGAGTAGTGAAGCAGCTACACTGAAGATCTGGACTGAAATCGCAAAGAGCCATGAAGCTTATTGAGTGACCTTGGAGCTCTTTCTCTCAGCCAGGCCTATCTCAGAGGGCTGTTGTGAGGATTAAATAATAAGAGAGAGGAGAGTCATATATGCTGTCATGAGTTTATTGGGGGAAATGTGTGATATAAATCTAATTAAATAGACATGTCCAAAGCATGGCTCTTCTCTGCATCCACTGGCTGGCAGAGTGGGGAAGTATACCCTTAAATCTCAAGTTTCCTGATCAAACATTGTACCCACCACTTAACCAACTGCTTGAGCTAGCCATTCAAAGTCTGGAGCCATAGTCAGTGAACCAGTAATAAGATAGCAGATTGAGGGTTTCTCTGAAAGAAAAGTGATACATGCTTTGCTCAAATGCTCTTTATCCTCTAAAGTTTGCTCTTGAAAGCACATGAGGATCCTGGTGAGATCTCTGTTCTTTCAAGATTGTGTGGTGGTGATGGTAGCAGTGGGAGACGTGCAGCCATTCTGACTATCATAATTTTGGCACTTTAAGAAAGTCACAGCAACCCATGTGCCGAGTTTTTGTGGGATTCTGGATGGGTTGCAAGGTGGGTAGTATCTCTGTGCATCTTAGCCTGGTTCTGAATTGAGTCATTGGAAGGTAGGGTCTTCTTCCCATCCTTACTTTCATTCTGACTCTGACTCCTAAAAACTTTGCTTAAATTTTTGGAACTTCCCTTGCATGCATGCTCCCATGTATAATAAGAAGAAGACTGTAGAAGAGAACAGAATAGAAAGTAGCTTCCCAAAACTGTAGACTATTCAAATATGTTTTGTTTATAAATTACACAGTGACCTCAGTGACTGACAATTAATTTCTCAAGGGTTTTGTCTTCAGAATCCCGCAAAAGGAAAGAATTTCTCCAGCTGCTCCCTCTCCCCCGCAAAAACCTGTCATTAGAACAAAGTACAGAGACATGACAAATAGATTTCAATATCTTATGTGGATCCTATATCTGAAAATAGCAAGTTTAATACAAATCTGTCAATGTTGTGGGGAAAGCTGACACCTTAATTGCACACAGACAAGGCTCTTCAAGTTCAGGTTCCCATAGAAACCCATATTGTCCTATATTCCTGTATCCTAGGAGGAGCGATCATTAGACTGCCATCTTACACATCATGGCAATGTGACGTTCCCTCCATAATAAAGGAAAGGAAACAATGGTGGGATAGTGCTGCTCCTGTGAAGACAAATCTGAAACAAAGGACATGTCTCTTTTTGTTTGAGCAATCTGAGTGTCAGGGGAAAAAAGTTTCTGTCTTCTGGGCTGTATTTATTATCCAGCATCTGAATTATAAATCATATAGTTAGTGTGGGTTTTGAATTGTGTTGCTAGTCTGAACAGAGGGACAACTAAAGATGCTGTGATTTATAGAGCACTGTAACTTAGTACTGAGTTCTGATGGATAAAATGCTTAAGCCACATAATACTTGTTTAATCTTTAATGTAAGAACCACTGTGATACAGTGGTTTAAGTGTTAGGCCCTTTCCGCACCGGGCTATTAAAACAGTGCAGAGCGACCTCTGACGGAGGTCTTCCACACCGTAGAGTGGACTGGGGTGGACTACTTTTTGCAGTTCCGCACCTCAGTCTGCTCCGGAGCTACCGGAATGGTCACACAGCGTGTTTTTTAAAAACCTCTTTTTAGAGGTTTTTAAAAAGCATGGAGTGCGCAACTCCGTGTTGCTCCGTCACCGCACTCCGGTGCAGATTTGCAGGCGCGTGCAAGTGCATGCCCGCAGATCTACCGGGGGTGGGCTTTAGGCTGGCGAGCTTCTCCGGTTGGTGGAGAGCCTCCCCCAACCGGAAGCCGACATTTTGGACGCCGGAGCAGTGCGGAGCGACAAGTTCGTGCTGCTCCTCGTCCCGATGGGCTCACCCGGACGCTGAAGCAGTCCAGTGAGTAGCGTTTTTGCGTGGTTCCTTTCCCACATGCGGAAAGGGCCTTAGACTAAGGACTTCACGAGACTAGAGTTCAAATCTCTTTTCAGCCATGGACACCCAGGACCAAGCTTTATTTCAATTCATATGCATTTGAGTACCCTCTTCTTAATTTGGTGGTGGTGTAGTTGCAGCCTTCTTAGGTCAGTAGTAGATTCTGACCCAGCAGTTGAAATCCAGTGATCTAGTCTAGGGATTACAAATGTGTGGCCTTCAAGATGTTCATGGACTGCAGTTCCCATGATTCCTCACCATTGACTATGCTGGTTAGCACTGATGGGTGTTGAATCCAGTAGCATCTGGAATACTGTAAATTCCCAATCCAAGTCTTAGTGTTGTTGACACAGCTACAGAGATTCTTCCTTGCAGAGGAACAAACATGCAGTGTGCTTAAAAGGAAGAGACTTGTGTGCCCTCATGTGTCCAACTTATGGTGACTTTGAAATCAAGCTATCACAGGGTTTTTCATGGCAAGATTTGTTCAGAGAGGGTTTGTCTTGCTTTCCTCTTAGGCTGAGAGAGTATGTCTTGCCCAAGGTCATCCAGTGGGTTTCCATGGCTAAGCAGGGATTCAAACCCTGATCTCCAGATTCGTAGTCTAATGCTTGACCCACTACACCACGCTGGATCTCAAGAGATTTATTATAGATCTGTATTTTTGAGGAGAAAAATGGTGTAAATCTTAGCAGTTTCTTGGAGGGCATAAAACAGCTTTCCAGATTACATAAACAGTTGTTCCGTGGGTAAGAAAATATACAGTCTCTGTTCACCTGAGGTAATTTTACTGCAGTTTGTGCAGACACAAGAGATTGAAGTTTCCTGTCCAGCAACTGGTTTTCACTGACCTGAAATCAGCTTGTAGTTTATGCCAGCTTAAAGTCATGTCAGCAGGAGATTTGATGTCATATTATAAAATGACAGCTGATATTGTACACAGATCTCTATATAACGATGTTGCTACATCTTGTCCTAGAATGCTATGTTGAAAGTTGCCTGCTGTGGCAGCAGTCATATGAATATTTTTCCAACTCTAACTTAAAAAGTGCCAAAAGTGTGGAGGTTCGCTGTTAGGGTTATGTTTTTTCCCCTTGAGATTAACAGGCAGGTTTGTATGCATTATTGTTATTCAGGCCACTCTTCCTTGTCTTCTCGTTACTTCAGCTACTTTCCCATTTGGATTGGAGCACGCCGGTCCGAAATTACTGAGGAAACTTCCACTTGGAAAACCAGGCTGGCCATTACATCTGAATCGCAAAAATGTCTTTTGTGCTACCTTTTCTGAATCTAGCATTTAGAATCCTTCTTGTGACAGGACCACTAAGTTCTCCCAAATTTGGTTCACTGCCCAGAGTCTGAAAAAGTTACTCTTTAGGACTACGATTCACAGAATCACCCTAACCAGCATGGGCACTCATGCAAACTAGTTGAAAGATTTGAGCACAGAAAGTGGGAACCGAGTCAAAGAAGAGAATTTTTCCAAGCTCTGGAATTGCATACCTGTTTGATAACGGTAACGTAATGAAACTGTAGAAGGATTATAATGCCAACATAATGAAATGGTGAAAGGAATGCCTTGCCTTTTTTCATATGGCTCTGACCTAGTTAACCTTCTCCAGATCCTAGCACTTACTTTTTTATTTATTTATAATTTTTATCCCAAGTTTTCATCTAATACATAAAAAAAATTTAAAACTATTAAAAAATGTAAAACACACACACACACACATACATGGATGGTGCTATATAAATAAAGGATAATATACATCACAGTGTTTTTATGCACATTTTATAATGTTGTATTCCCTTCCTCCAGCCCTACTTAATTAGCACTTTATGAGAACTGACAATATCAGCAGTAGTCAGTACAGATGAGTTTTCCTGCTGCTCCTTTCTCCAAAGGAAAGGGAAGGTATAGTGGAGAGTGAGGTACTTTCAGAGGTTAGAAAACTTCACCATCAGAGCCAGCCCTACCATTTGACATGATGAAGCAGCCACTTCAGTTGGTTGATGGTGGGACAGCATTGGCCTCCCACCAACATTCCACCTGTGTCTGATAGTCATTCTCCACTGTTGAAGGACAGAGCTGTGGGCATTCTTCACCATTGGTCTGCTGTCTTCAGGAGGTTGGGAGACACTGTTTCCTTGCCTGCATGGAAATAAGATTCAGCCCCAGTCCAGTCAACTTCTATACATGGAATAGAAGCAGCCTCATTTTGTCCCTTGCTTCAGGCAGCAAAATATCTTATGCTGTCTCTTCCCGTCACTGTCTAAGGCAGAGGTGAGAAACACGACGCTCTCCAAATGTTGTTGGAGTACAACTCCCGTCTTCTTTCACCAGTGGCTATGCTAACTAGCGTTGGTGGGAGTGAGGATCCAACAGCATCTAGAGGACCTATTGTTCACCCCAGAGTAGGCCCTTTGAGTGTGAACCGAGGTGTTGAACACAACATTTCACCTATGAGGAGCTAAGTGAAAGAGTCTGAAAGCTCTTGATCTGGTGTTTAGTCAGTGCTATATCTTTACCTGGGAATAAAATGCAGCATCCTCCCAAACCAATAGAACTTGGAGCATGGGATTTCCAATGCCTTTCTTTCTATGTAATGATGTGGAAACTTTTTCCTTGCAGATGGGAGCTGTGATCTTTTTATTGGTAACTGTCATAGTGAACATAAAACTGATCTTGGACACGAGAAGAGCAGCCAGTGAAGAGGAGGAGTCTGCTCAAGATTATGGTAAGGAGGTGAAGGGCTATGACTGATGACTTTTCATAATTAATGGCACTATCATTCCACTTTAATTGCCCTAGCTACATCCTGTGAAATTCTAGAGTTTGTAGTTTGGTTAACACATGAGAGTCCTCTAGCTAAGAATTCTAAATCTCCCTCCCTACAACTGCAGAACCCAGTATTCCATAGGATGGAATCATGGCAGTTAAAGTGGAATTATATTGATATAATTGTGAGTGAAAAGGCCCCAGATATGTGTATATACATTATTATGATTATGGTGATAGTAGTGATTTGGCTAATGATTATAGAATAGCCATTTGTTGTCTCCCGTGGGGAGCATACCTTAAGACTGCTATCGCAAGTCTGTCACCCTAATGTGGACTGGGTTACAGCTCACATTATCCCATCTCTGACAGGCATCAGGCTGGGATAGGCTGCAGTGATGTACTCAGATTCTCTGATACATGGGCCCTACCCTGCATCACTTAGCCACAAGATGTATGCCCTGTTGTCCTTGGGTGGCTTTGCATTTTGGGACTCAAACGTACCTTTAAACTAGTTTGAAGGGAGACAAAGGGATTGTCCATGTATGTGAAAGGAGTGGTGGGGGATGGGGGTTAAGCAAGCCATCACCACGTTATTTTCCAAATCTTCAAATCCATCACAGACACCTGGAACCTTGAATTAATGGATCAAATAGGCTAGTAGAGAAACATTTTTGAAAGGTCCTGTGTATATTATAAATTCTTCAAAATGAAAGGGAGTAATTTCATGGTATATCTATGTTACTGGACACTAAAGATCTAGACTGAAGTTACTAAAGATCTGTTATAATGGGGCTTTCCATTATCTAAGCTTAGCAAAAAGGGGGATACTTCCCTCTTAAGGTAAACCAAGGGTTAATGAGGTGTTGGGATTAGATTATATTTTAGTGTGGGTCAACATCACAGGTCACAGGGTGAGAACTGACCAACCACAAGGGAAAGAGGTGGGCATCTTGGAGATGCTTCGATTGAGAACTTATAAAACTTCTGGGAGGCCATGTGGCCGAGAAGAAGAACAAAGAACAAAGGGATACCTCCGAGAGATGAGATCTGTGACAGTCGTAGGCAGGCAGGCATGCCTTGCCTCCTGGCTTCTTTCTTCTTAGAATATCTAAGCCTATGGACATCTGTGAGTACTAGACTAAAGTAGTTAGCCACGTTAGGCTTTTTATTATTTTGGAAGTTGGCTGATCTAAAGAATGTATCTGTGCTTTTATATCTGTTTTTGTAACTACTTGTAACTTAAGCGTTCCTGGGTGGGGGGAGCCTCTCATGTGTATTATTGTCTTGTTTATTTGCATGCCTTGAATAAATACTTTCTGTAAAACCTCTGTTTCTCTCCATTCCCACGCCATTCTTTGGCACACGCTAGATAGGACTTCTCTCACTCAGAAGAGGGGAGGTGAGAGGGAAGGAAAGGTCCTTACCATAGAGATTGTTAATTCTGGACAGTGTCTCGCTGTACTGTTCAGTTGATTCATAATTCAGTGAGTGGTGGCAGCATAATTAATAACGCTGGAGGAATTACCAGCCTTTTCCAAGGATGAGAGTCAACCTTGGGGGGCTGGCATGAACCCCAGTATGACAATAACACGTTGGAATTCCCATTCCAGTATGACAAGATCTACACTTCAGGGTGAAAAAAAGTTCTTTATGGTGCTCTATTTAGAACAGGGATCTTTTGATTTTAAATAGATAGATATTTCTGAGATTGGTTAAGATATTTAAAAACTGATATGTTTAAAAAATCTGTCTTTTTGTGCTGACAAGGTCCTCCAATGAGGTATGCAAAACAAAGTTTAAACACTAAACCAAATTAAAACTGGAGCTGTGAAACTAAGAACAATGGAATTTAAAAGCTTTCAGTTTTATGCTGTAGATTATTAAAAGCCAAGTGGATTTTTCTTGTGCACCTAAAAACTGTGGGGGCAAGGGAATTCCATAGCCAAGATTTTGGCACAGAAAAGGCCATGTCTTGTGATCCCACCGTTTTTAGTGGTGGGATATAAAAAGGATTAATTTCTACAGGCAGATTCGTATGGGAGGCGTTTAGTTAAGAAGGTTGTCTCTCCCACCATTAGATGAAGGCCTGCAGAACCTGGAGATCCCACGCCGACCTGTCAGTAACAGGAAAGTTCTGGATATTGAAGTGTATTCAAGCCGCTCCAAGGTCTACGTAGCAGTGGATGGCACAACGGTAAGGGCTTGTGCTATAGCTTGAAGGAACGGTGGAATAAGCAGGGCAGCAATATATTCTCATATTTTGCTCTTAAGCAACACGCAGCATTCTTTTGAAATTGAGAGACTCTTCCTGCTTTACAGCTATGTGTGTTTATTTACATCTCACTCTAGCTGTGTTCAGTGGGGTCTGCTCCCTAGTAATTGTACCAAGGATTGCAGCTGTAAAATGTTCTGTAATTACACTTAACCATTTTTAATTGTTATAGAGGTGTCTTTTTTAAATATTTACTTCTTTGTGTTCCTGCATCTCTGTTTCCAACTTCTTTGATGGAGAAGTAGAAGCAAACTGTAACTATCAGCTGCATGCAGAATTGTTTCCATAAGCAAGGGAGATGGTGGTAAAAAGCCAATTCTGCAACCATTGGGAGGAATATATCTGCACTGCACAGTTATAGCAGTCTGATGCCACTTTAACTACCATGACTGCATCCTGAAGAAACCTGAGATTTGTAGTTTGGTAAAAGAGCAAGAGAGCTCTAGTTCTGAGTTCTGTTGTTCATGGGAATGCTCTACAGCTGTGTAGCAGAGACTTCTAAGCACCCACAACCTAAAAGTCCCAGGGTACTGGAGGATGGAGCTATAGCAATTTAGAGTGATACCAGATTGCTTTAACTGTGGTCTAACCCAGTTGTACTCTGGGTTACAGAACTTTGACACCTAATGAGGAAGTTCCTGGAAAGAATAGTGATGGCTAGAAAGATTGTTATTGTAATTCTTTTTGTCATTTTACAGGTTTTAGAAGATGAAGCACGAGAGCAAGGCAGAGGCATCCATGTGATTGTGTTGAATCAGGCTACAGTAAGTGATTGAAGCTGTTGCAGCAATCCCAATATTGATATGATGAAGGAAGTCATTCTCCTCCTCCTCCACCCATCCCCAGAAACTGGGCATAAAATCACTTACCTACAGTTGTGTGAAACACGGTTAGAAACCTGTGATCTCCCAGATCATGATGAATTGTGGTACCATACCATTCAATAAATAAATAATCTGCCTTTAACAGTATATGATGTTTCAAATACCAAACTGGGAGAGGTTGCTAACATACCAGAGGATGGGATCAAATTTCAATACGACCTTGACAAATTGGAGAGCTGGGCCAAAGCTAACAAAATGAATTTCAACAGAGAGAAGTGTAGGGTCTTGCGCTTGAGCAGAAAAAATGAAAGTCACAAGTATAGGATGGGGGACGTGTGGCTGGATAGCAATACGTGTGAAAAGGATCTAGGAGTCTTAGTAGATCATAAACTGAACATGAGTCAGCAGTGTGACACGGCAGCGAAGAAAGCCAATGTGATTCTTGGTTGCATCAATAAGAGTATGGTGTCCAGAATGAGGGAGGTAATGGTACCATTCTATTCTGCATTGATTAGGCCTCATTTGGAATACTGTGTCCAGTTCTGGGCACCTCAGTTTGAGAAGGATATTGACAAGCTGGAACGTGTCCAGAGGAGAGCGACCAAAATGGTGAAGGGTCTGGAAGCCATGTCCTATGAAGAATGGCTTAGGGAGCTGGGTATGTTTAGTCTGCAGACGAGAAGGTTAAGAGGGGACATGATAGCTATGTTTAAATATTTGAAGGGATGTCATGTTGAGGAGGGAGCAGGCTTGTTCTCAACCACTCCAGAGACTAGGACAAGAAGCAATGGACTCAAGCTGCAGGAAAGGAGATTTCACTTGAACCTCAGGAAGAACTTCCTGACGGTCAGAGCTGTCCAGCAGTGGAATATGCTGCCTCGGAGTGTGGTGGAGTCTCCTCCTTTGGAGGTTTTTAAGCAGAGGCTGGATGGCCATCTGTTGGGAATGCTTTGATGGGTGTTCCTGCATGGCAGGGAGTTGGACTCGATGGCCCCTAGGGTCTCTTCCAACTCTATGATTCTATGAAATAGTATTAATACCAGCCACCCATGCAGATTACATAGATTGGCGATCAAATATAGGCTGTATACTTACAGATCTTACTACTTTTTGTATCCCTTTTTACCATGCTAAGTTTGGATGTGTTTTAATATTGCATCTGACATATCACAGCATCTGAGCAGGG
The DNA here is from genome assembly GCA_948472985.1 of Iguana delicatissima. Classification (NCBI taxonomy): domain Eukaryota; kingdom Metazoa; phylum Chordata; class Lepidosauria; order Squamata; family Iguanidae; genus Iguana; species Iguana delicatissima. The sequence goes on from CAOKZL010004033.1 coordinate 9,248, forward strand.
CTCACCCACAACTTATGTCTAATGCTGTCTTCCTCATTTTGAATGGATACTCACCAGGGACATGTGATGGCAAAGCGTGTTTTTGACACCTACTCACCACATGAGGATGAAGCCATGGTCCTCTTCCTCAACATGGTAGCCAAAGGCCGAATCCTGATCTTCACAATTAAGGTAGGTGGAAGTTGGAGTCCTGATTCTTCCTGATTAGATGTCTAAAAGGCAGGTGGTATGATCTTTTCTCTTAAAGACCTGTGCAATATACCACTGTTCCTTTTCACAACAAAATATTCAGACTGTCTCTAACTCTGCAACTACTGACCTATTTTTGGTGATTAGTTCTTCCATTCTGTTGAAGAAATAATAGTACAGACTGTTTATTTAGAATGTATATACAAATTGTTCTCAAAACATTTCCATAGTAAAAACTAGATTACAGAATGTATTTCAATGGAACAAAGTAAAAGATTCCCTCACCTTATTCCTGATTAAAGATACACAGGTTCTGGCTGTCTTGGAAGGGGAAACCCATTCTCCCATCCTTCTGTTTATAAAATTTGGGAATAAGTCGCATAATTCTTAGGCCAAAGGATAGGGTTGCTCCTCCATCAGGCAGTTGACCTGATGGCAGCTTGACTATTCACAGGAGTGGGGGCTTGGTGACATTACCCTCCTCCCTCACCAGGGTCAGTGATAGTTCTGGCTGTCTTGACCTATCTTTCCAGAAGCACCTTCTGTTATTAGACAAAGTGAGGCAGCCCCCACAGATCAGTGATTTTGGGATAGCTTAAAAAGCAGCCAATGACTAGTTGCTGGCTATTTGTTTGTTTGTTTGTTTGTTTTAATGGCGAGGAATTCTTGTATGATTTTATGCTTCACTTAGAAACGAGTGAAGACCTGAAGCCCATACGTAGTAGACAATTTTCAGTTCCATTTTCTATTCCATTTTAATAGTCATGGTGCCATCTTGTGGGATCCTGACATTTGTAGTCTGATGAGACACTAGTGCACTCTGGCTGATAATTCTTAATGTCCCTCCCTAAATTGCCAGTCCCAGGATTCCATGGGATAAAACCATGGCATTTAAAGTGGAATCAAATAGCTATAATTGTCTAGTATGAATGGTCATTTGGTTAGCTTTATTATTATATATCATAATTTTGAGGGAAGAGACATGGGGTGGAGAGACAACATTTGCTGCATTACTTCAGGCTACAAATTGTCTTGGGCTAACCCTGCCCCTTAGTTAGATGAAAGAGGATAGGGCTGCTCCTGTGGGCACATACTTCTTCCTTCAAATAGCTGCCATTGTTGTGCACCTTCAAGTTGTTTCCAACTTATGGTGACCCTAAGATGAATGCTATCATGGGGTTTTCTGGGACTTAAGAGTATGTGATGTGCCCATGGTCACCCACTGGGTTTCTATGGCTGAACAGGGAATCAAACCCTGGTCTCCATCGTCCAGTGCTCAAACCACTATACCACACTGACTCTCAAATAGCTGACTTGATTTATATAGATATCACACATGTTGATAGTGGATTCTGCCTTCTTTTAGCCTGCTTCATTTGCTTAAGTCTAGATCAAATCAACTCGAAATACAAAATGGCCTTAAACTAGGGTTTAACGCAATGTCAGGTTCCCTCCATGAAATTCCTAGGCCAGGAAAAATAAGCCTGACTCCAGCTGCTAGTCCTAACTGGAGTAGACCCATTGAATCAGTGCAGGTAACATGTGTGCTGACTTATTCAGCAGTTGATTCAACGGGTCTGTTGTATTCAAGAAAAGCAGTGAGATTCAGGCCAAAATTCTTGGTGTCTGCTAGTTCTCAAACAAGACAATATTGTTATGAGCAGTGGGGTGCAACTGACTACTATAGTCTGCTGTTCAGCATTATGCTGAAGGCAGCAAAAGGAAAAAGGAGATGACACTAGAGGCTTGGTCTACCTCAGAGGTGGAAGACTTGTGGCCCTCTAGATGTTGTTGGACTGCAGGTCCCAGCATTCTGCCTGTCCCTGGATTTGCCCGTCTGAGGTTTGAGGTATGCCGGAGGAGGGGGCTCCTTTCTATCCAACCAGTGAGGTAGACAACACTGTGTGAGGATGTGAGTGAAGGCTTTCTGAGCTATGGCACCCTAGCTGTGGAATGCCCTCTCCTTGAAAGCCTGATTGGCACCAGCTTTGGCTTCATTTAGACAGCAAGTAAAATCATGGCTATTTATTAAAGTCTTTGCACCTCACTGATTTACTTCAGTTGATATGCACAGGGTTTCTAATCTTTTTATTTTTTTTAATCTTTTAAATCTGTTTTAACTTGTTAATCTGTTTGATATGTTTTTAGCCTATTAAAATTACTTTTAATGTTGTACGTTCTTTTAGTCTGTTCCTATCGATTTTATTTATATGGTCCCCAGATATAGAGTGGGTTATAAATATTTTAATAAATAATTCCTCAGGTCTGGGTCTGCTAGTTAAGACCAACAGAAGTTAGAATGCCAACAGCTTCCATGGGTACTTTTCCCATCCTTATTCTAGCCATATATTTCTGCCTTGGCTGAACTAACTGGTTCCAATTATAGAATCATCCCTATTGACTTTCTGGTGCAGAGGTGGGGAAACTTTTTTTCCTCTCAAGGACTGTGTTCCCTGAAGCACAGTCTGCTAGAAACAATGTGCTTTATACTGTGTGGAACCAAAGGTACACAAGGAAAATAATTTTCTTTCTCTTTTTCCCAGCTCCATTTTGTGCATTCTCTCTCCTTCTTCTTCTCTCTCGCTCTCTTCCTTATAAGCTGCTGGCAGAGAGGCTGATGGATCTTGTCAGCCAACTGAACAAATCACTTCGCAAAAGCTTTTCCCATTCTCCTTCCATCACTCTGTCTGTCCTTGACTTGGTCCTTTTCTCCTTCAACCCTACTTCTCTCTCTCTTTTCTTCCCCACCTCACCTGCATGGAATTAGGCCAGGGGGTACATATACTGTTTGACCCAGAGGTTGGTCATATCCAGGATGAAGTACTACTATACTATGTTTTTTACACAGTAATATATGTGCCTGATGCCTGGAATATGCTCTAAAACTCTGGATTCTTATCAAATGCAGATTTCTGAACTGATAAATGAAACATGCCATGCTATAATACTTTTTATCTTTGGAACCAATGCAGAAATAAGAAGGTCATCTTTGGTCATTTCTGTTCCTGAAAGTAATAAAAGATGATTCCAAAAACTAGAGGGGGAAGAAGTAAGCCTCTACATGTTGTAGCATTTATTTTCTTTCCTTTTCCAGGATGAGGGCTCCTTCCACCTTAAAGACACAGCAAAGAATCTTCTGAAGAGCCTAGGGAGCCAGGTTGCTGCTTCCCTCAGCTGGAGGGACATGTGGACATTTGTGGGGAAGAAAGGAGGTCAGAATCGAGTCTTGGTATAAATCTCCAGGGGAGGAATGGGGAGAGGGAGCGTAGTAGTCCGAAGGCAAGAACTACTTAAATGAAAGATACACAAGGACAGTGAGGCACACACTTATTTCTGCACTAAGTTCTCTATCTTCCCTTCTCTGTGGTATCCAGAACTTCTCAGTGTGCTTAAGCAGAGCATGTGGACAGGGTTCTTCTATTGCTAATAATGGTCTATGACAGGAAACAGGAGAGACAAAATTCCTGACTATAAACAGTCCCTCTTCTGCTACACAACTCTTTTAAAAATAGATGTTCTTCATCTTCTGTAGCATCTGGCCACTTTCTGCTGATCCTGTGTGTGCCTCCTGAAGATGGGGTGCACGGTGCCCAGAAAAAAAAAACCAGAGTTGGCTCATCTTCATTGCTGAGTGTGGTTGATCCAGCAGGATTCATGTAGCAATAGCATTTGCCTGGTGGCAAACTGGCACAATAATAGCAAATGCTGTATGGTAATCAATTGTCTCCTGGCCTTGATGGTAGTATTTCCTCTTGCAGGTGAAGTCTATGGTGAAAAACATGCCAAGTCCCCAGTGCTTTCCTCATGGGGAGAGCCAGTCTTGTTGAAAACTGAAGTCCAGCTGACCTCTGTAGAAGGTATGGTATGCTTGGTTCTTCCTGGGAGAACTCTTGGAAGAGCCTTGTTAAGGGAAAGACATGGGATGACCCAGTAAATCTAGAGCAGCAACATGATTGGGAAAGGCAGGAACCTAATTAGAATTAGGAAGTGAGAAACTGAGAAGTATCAGTGGAGCAAAGAAGTCAGGTCATAATTTCCTGAGTAAAAAGGATTGATTGTTTTGGAGCACCTGAGCAATATGCTCAAGGCTAGAAGAACAAGAAGTCCTTCATTTGTGCTGTAAGCCAGTGGAAATAATTTGATTTAACTTTGGGATTGCTACAGAATACGGGCACTTCCAGTGGAACCCTTCTGACTGTAGCTTTCTTTGTTCAGCCTTCTCAGTGCCTCATAGCTGTGTTCTGTTTGCCATTTCCCTCTTGCCTTGAGGCAAATTCTGCAAAATCAAAGAGGTGGACTCTGCACTGTCCCATTCTTTGGCACCATGCTCAACAGAAGGAGTTTGTTTCTTACTACAGGCTGTCAGTGGCATGAACATGGATGGTAGAGTGCTGTCTGTTTCAAAGTTCGCTCGTATCCCAAGCTAACTGACCCACTCCCAATTGTACTCACAGATGCGGAATGCCACTGGCCAGATACAGAGTTGAATCGACGGCGGAAACAGTTCTGCAGCAAGGTAGAAGGTTATGGCAGTGTCTGCAGCTGTAAGGACCCCACGCCTATAGAGTTCAACCCTGAACCAGTGAGTAAATTTAAACTCCTTGCTCCCTGGGAGGGGACATTGATGAAAATGCTTCAAAGCTTTCTGCCAGTTCCTCAGATCAGTTCAGCAACCTGTGCCCGGACATGCTCAGAGCTTTTCTTGGAAATTTATAAAAACATAAGGCCAGCTGTACAATTAAAATGAGTGACACGGCCCCCTCAGCTAGTGCATTTGTGTGCGTGTCTTGAAAGGGCAGCAAATCACAAAGTCAAGCACATTGTTCCTTTTCTTTTAACTGCCATAGGATGGGGGAAGAGGTACTTGTGGGATTTTCTGCCTCATATACAGAATCAGACTTGTGTACTGTGTAGCTTGACTTAGCCCAGAGTATGTGGGGGGGGCACATTCTCTGTTCTGTTTCAGGTAGCATAAAGTTTCCAGTCAGGAAACTGCCAAAATGTGTAATTGGCACTCTATTTTGGGGGGAACATCTTATATGTTTATCTGGGTGGTGTAGCTTTTTGCTTTTTTTGTGCATACCTCCATCATGTCCAGCCATTAATTCATTCATTCATTGTTGCTTACCTGCTTTATTCCCCTTCTTCACAGGAATATCCCCTATGACGTTTCACATCCTCTACTTGCTTACCTACCAGAGCCTCAAATATGAGAGACAAAAATTGCACTCTTGAAATCATAAAATTAAGATTTTCTTTTTTAAAAAATGGTTAAAGAGAGCCTTGCTGAAATTGCTTTCTATGTACCGATCACTGGCATATCTCACAGTGTATTGTTAGTGGCTGGAACATTGGACTGGGACTTGGAAGATCTACCTTCTAGGTCATACTAAACCATGTAACTCATTGGGTGACTTTAGGCTTGCCTGACTGTCTGGTTTATCTCCCTTTCTCTCCTCCCACCTCATAGGGTTTTTAGGAGGATATATAAAGTGAGGAGCAGGAGAGCTGTACAGTCATTGGAGAAAAAAGCAGGATATAAGTGTAACTAAATAAAATACATGAGAGCTCCTGTAATTTTTGATCATAATTGTTCTTTTTATTCTTCCTATGAATGTTCAGAGCCTGGACAATCAGAATGGGTACATGGGGAAGAATATAAATTTGGTTTGAATTTAATGGCTAATGAACTTAACTTCCTCTTTTAGCTCAAAGACAACAAGGTTTTTGATGTGCCTGTTGCTGTCATTGCAGGGAACAGACCCAACTACTTGTACAGGTCAGTGCTGGAATGGGATTTTCTCCATCAGCATGATACTAGGTTAAACATTTCCTGCACCAAAGTAACCAGAAACAGGGAATTCTTTCCTCAAAAAAAGTCCCCACATTCCTCTGGGGAAAACCCATAATTTTGATGACAGCAAGAAAAGACTCCAAACTTCCAGTATAACGATATTTTGTAACTGGAACCCTAGGTGTGGATCACACGACAGGCAAAGTTACACAGCTGAATATCACTGTAATGAGCAGTGGTATAGATCCCAGGAACGAGTAGAATGTCTGGTTATATTTTTGTTCCCTTTGATTTACCAAGCTTGCAAAGTTGTTTTGAAGAAGAATGAGTATAATGTTGAAGTTATCTATATTCATTCTTCTTAAAAGTACCTTTTCAAGCTCTGAAGCATTTTTTTTATCCTTGTCATTGGCTTCCAAAGCTCCAGGAGTGGTAATGCACAGTCAGTAGAAACTTTCCTGTCCTTGCACCTGCAATATATAAAGACATGATGTACAAGGGGAAAAGGATGGGAGGGAAAAGAAATAGCAAGTTCCTACAACTTAAGGTTGCAGAGGAAAACCTCAGTGTGCATGTGTGTGTGCACGTGTATGCACATGCGTGCGCGCACACAGTTTCAGTACAAGAACTACATGATTAGAGTCATGACTGGATGGGACTTCTAACTATCAAGTATCTCTCCTTAACACTGCCTGTATTCTTCCCTGTAGCCCTGAGTTACTGTTGTGTCTCCACTGTCACTGCTCCTCCAAACCATATGATAAATATTAATCCAAGTCCTTTTTGTATTTGGCTAGCATCTCTCCTTCCCAGGCTTAAAAAAATCGTATTTTCCCCTTGGAGTAGGATCCTTGTTTCCAATGCCAGTAATCACATAAAGACTGCTGCTTGTTTGGAATGCACTATCTCTCTCTGATGCTATTTCACTCTCTTGTGGCTAAGTCAATCAGTTTCTTCATTCATGAATTATTCTTGACCTATGGATGTGTGTGTATTTCCTCATTATTCTCCTATTCTCCATGCCCACTAGCTGCTACCACCTAAGCATGATGTCTTTAAAGAAACAGTTGTACATAATGGCCAACTGGCAGAATTTTTATAAAAATTCACCTGAACTGGACTGTACGAAAATGAAGGATTTTCCTGTTTGAATACTTTACTAAAAGTCACCATCCTACATGTAGAAAAATAGCATGAGAGTAGTAGTCAGTCTGGTCTTGACATGCTGACTTTCTGTATGCAAGAGTTTTTGAGGGACCTATCCAAATAATTGTCCACCCCATCTACAGCCTTTTCTGCTTAATGCTTCTTGTTGATATAAACTAGCACTAAGAATAACTAGTTTCTCTAACCTGTGAGATAAGGAAGATGAATAGGGCACCAAAATATTTTCTACAGATGATACTTGAAATAAAGAGGAATGTGGGTAATGGTGACATTATTAAATTTAGATGATGCCCTGATGAGCTATGAACCACAGCAGTTCTGTTGATTTTCTGTCTCCTGTAGGATGCTGCGGTCCCTTCTTTCAGCACAAGGGGTCAATCCTCAGATGATAACTGTCTTTATTGATGGATATTATGAGGTAAGACGTAAGGATAGAGGATAGCCCTGCATGGGCTTCATAACAGCATCAGACAGGGCAGAAGTCTTATGATACACAAAATCATGCATGCTTAAATGATGATTGCAATTGGATCTGAAGAACTGTGGTGTACTTTGAAGTATCTAAAAAGGAAGGATCTAGTTACAAAATGTGTAGAAGGTAAAAGGGTGGCTAATTGCAGTTTAAATAGCAACCTGTCTTCTAAAGAAAGATATTAGATGACCAAAATCAGCACCCTTCATTGCAGCTCTGTGGTTTTATTTCCATGTCATACTAGCTGCCTCCTAAAGTCTATCTAGTAGATTCATTAATAGAAATCCAGCAAGACAGCTAAGTGACATACAGCTTCCAACAGATGCATAGTTATCTTAAACTAACCCTGACAGTTACTTGCTCTGTATTTTCTCAGTCTCCAAGAACAGATGAAATGTCTCTTGTCACTAGGCAAAAAGATTTACCCTACTGTTGCTCTTCCACTTAGGTGCAATATGGTGATATATCAGACAGTGGTTTTTCACTATAAGCCATCACCTCACTCTTTACCTTAATTGCAATGAGCAGGTGTTCTCCTTATTCATTGTGATAGCATTTGTTTTAATATATCTGAAGTCCATTTTCAATGCTCTTCTTTTAATACAACCTAAAATGTATGCGTTGGTCGTAACACTACCTTTCTTTACCAGGAGCCAATGGATGTAGTTGAATTATTTGGCCTGAAGGGAATCCAGCACACTCCCATCAGCATTAAAAATGCCAGAGTTTCACAGGTGAGAGGACTTTTCTGGAAATGATGTCAGTATCTTTTTTTAAAAAAAAATTATTGATGCTCATTGATACAGGAACAGGAAAAAAAATAAGCTTTTAAAGTAAGTGAGAAAAAATGAAGGTCTAATAATAGGATTACTGTATCATCAAGTTTCAAATGAAGAAACTGGTTTTAAAAAAAGAGATTCGAACAGAACTTTGTGTAGATTTCAGGAGAACAAAGTGGGATGACTCATGACACACGTGTCATAAAAGAATGCCAAATTGAAATGAAGTGATCTTTTTGGCCGTTGTCTGTAGACAGACATAATCAGTATGACCGTTTTTCTTGCAGAACAGTATTCTGAGCCCTGTTTAACCAATTTTTGAAAGACAAATTGCTTACAGACTCCAGTTTCTAACTAGTTATATCAGCATATTGTAACGATCACAGTGCCTGGTTCTCCATGCCATTCAGCTATGGGCCCATTAAAAAAGGAGGGGTCTGTATCAGTTTTCTTAAAGAATTATGTTGAGGAACAGTGAAGCAGCTGCACCCTGTACAACCTCTGACTTGAGCGAAAAGCATTCTAACCTTGTCCTTTCAACCCAATGTGATTCTAGTTCAAAGATGGACAACTTACAGTCCATACTTCAACACCCATCACCCTTCACCATAGGCTGTGCTTGCTGGGGCTCACATGGCCTATAGTCCACTCACATCTGGAAGATCACAAGTTGAACACATCTGTTCAAAATGCAAGGGACACAAACTCTAGCTGATGTATAATAGAAGCATCCTGCTCTGCTTACAGGTTACCTTCTTTTCTGCATGTGGCAGATTAGAGAATAGAATTGCATGTAAAGCAACAGTTCAGTCAGCAATTCTTGCTCACCAGTATGGTAGAAACAGAACTAGTACGGACACAATCCTTTTCTAACAGATGACATTTTTCACTCTTGCAGCACTACAAGGCGAGCTTGACTGCAACATTCAACTTGCATCCGGTATGCAATGCTACTGTTTATTTCTTTCCCATTCTAAATGCAGCCATTTATTCAGACTCAGAGAACTGGAATTTTGATTGTGGGCTTCTATGTAATCCTTGTGGACTATTTTAACTGGAGGAAACATGCTCGTTATCTATAGTAGAAGCTTGGGTGAGGGGTAGCTCAGGACCTGTAAGAAAAGTGCAGGACATCCTACATCTTTTAAAATGCTTTTTGGAAATGCATCATTATTTGATGCTGGGAGATAAGATTCCCACATACTGATCAAGGCAATAGAATTCTGAAAATATAAGTATTGCTAGGATCATCTGGTTCCTAAAATTGCCTATATCAATTCTGTGAAAACACTGCCTCTGAACCTGAGAATTCATTAGTTTCACTGGCCTCCTCTCTGTTCTTTTGTTCCACCTTTTTGTAGGATGCCACACTTGCTGTAGTGTTGGAAGAAGACCTGGACATCTCCGTTGACTTCTTCAGGTATTAGCTGAGCCCATACCCTAAGCCCAACCTTTCCCTGATCACAGTGTGCCTGGTCAACAAGAATCTCTAACCAGTCTTACTGTCTCTGATCAGTTTGACCAAACTAATTTCTGGTCAACATGCTGCAGTTGGCTATGAGAAAATAAGACCATTGGAAGAAATATTGACTGTGTGATGACAATTCCCTTTGTCAAGTCTGTTAGAAGGAATTCTGAAGGGCAGGAAAACTAAACCAGCAATGTGTATTTATTCAAGGGGAAATTGCATTTATAATATAAATTGTAGCCTACATGACTATACTGAGCAGAAGTCATATAAAATCGCCTCTTGACCATTTGCTTTCATTTGGATCAATGGACATCGCTGGGTTTGACCTTAGTGTGACTGACCTGAAATTCTTGATTTCAGGTCTTGATTTGCTTGATTTGCTATTGCAAAATATTGCTACTAATCCTAAGTTTCATCACAGTGCCACTCTTCTCAGTCTATTGAAGGCTGCCCTGAACAATGTTCCTTGTGGCTAACTTGTTTTTCTCCCCTTAGTTTCCTAAGCCAGTCTGTCTATTTACTGGAAGAAGATGACAGCTTGTACTGCATCTCTGCCTGGAATGACCAGGTTGGTGTGCATGAGAGAAAGAGTTATCTTTATCTATCCTGAAGCTCTGTCTTTCCTTTCATCGCCCTCCTATCCTGTACTCAGTAGAATGGTTTCTCCTCCGCTACTATCACCTGAAATTAGCACTATCACTTAATGACAAGCCTTCCATTGGAAAAGATTTCTTAATGCTTCTTTTCGTGGCAAATTAGGGTTATGAGCACACAGCTGAGGACCCTTCACTCTTGTATCGTGTGGAGACCATGCCAGGGTTGGGCTGGGTGCTAAGGAAGTCCCTCTACAAGGATGAGTTGGAACCTAAATGGCCCACGCCAGAGAAGGTCAGTGTCCTCTCAGTTTGCCTCTCCTTCTGTTTCTGTTGCCAAATGTTGGAGTGAAGAGCCTACAGTGATGCCATTCAGTGACCATTATATTCCTTCCGGCATCATGGTTCTAACAGAAATGGTAGAAGTGTTGACTGCTTTTCTCCTACACATCCATCACTTCTCATGTGGGCTGGATGTGCCTAGGATTTAGTTTTGTGCCAGCACCCTTAGCACTGGACCAAAACAACTTACTCTTGGATAAGTACTTCATACATTGAACTCTGGTTTGTTCTTTCTCTCCTTAGCTCTGGGACTGGGACATGTGGATGCGAATGCCAGAGCAGCGGAAAGGCCGTGAGTGCCTCATCCCTGATGTATCTCGCTCATACCACTTTGGCATTGTTGGCCTCAACATGAATGGTTATTTCCATGTGAGTAGCACATCTGAATCTGAATGAGGAAGAGTCCAGCACTGGCCCTCCTGCCTAGGAGGCACAACTACCCTCTAGATCTGTTAATTTTGGTATTTTAGCAGCCACCGTTGAGGGATTTTTTTTTCCTCATGGAGGTCCTAAACCACATGTGAGAAAGATTCAGTTCAGTTACTCATGCTCTTAAAAAACAAACAAACTGTATTTCCCAAATACAACTTACTGGTAACTCTGGAGGAGGAACAGTTGCATGTCTTTAATATTCTGCACATAGCAGCTTCTCATGCAATTAGACAAGCATTTATAGGCCAAAAAAATTGATGGAACCTTCATATGCAAGCAAAGTATAGCCTCAAATGCTGCTTCCTGAAGATAAAACAGAGGCTTCTTGCCTGGTTTGTGAGCCCCTGGGGGAATTTGGATGGTCACTTTAGGGAGCAGAACCCAGGGCTAGACTAATGTTACCAAGAAAAAAATGTATGTTTTTAGACTGATAAGTTCACCAGTTCCAGTTTTTGGTTTTCCTCTCTAGTCTAATGATTCTAATAAGTCAAGCAAGAGCAGTTTACTTACTAAGCAATGGTTAGAAGCAATGATCACTGTGTGGAAGCCACTTAAAGCCACTCTCTTTGGGTGGCCATCTCTCTCTCCAGCCACAAAACAAGTGGTTCAGCTGCAGTGGTTCAGTATGGTGGGAGTATTTTCTCTAAAGCCATGTTCCATTATGCATATATTCCTTTATGTATAGGCCCTAGTTCTCTCCCTACTCTGCTCCAGGAACAGATGGAAGCTTGATATAATGATACCCAGTGATGAATGGTGATGCCTAAAGAAGTTCTTACTCTTTTTCATGTTTTACTAGGAAGCTTATTTCAAAAAGCACAAGTTCAACACTGTCCCCAATGTACAGCTTAAAAATGTGGAGAGGTAAGCACACCATGTGGATGCTGTATAGAACTACTAATATATCTCTGGGTGTTTGTGACTGCTGGGCAGAAACAAGAAGTAGAATATTAACTTGTTGGATTCAGATTCCTTTCAGACCACTACTAGATCTTTCTCCTGATCTGTAACTCCTCACTTATGTGAATCTAAAGTACAGTCAGCCCTCCACATTTTAGGATTTAGGGGTGCAGGACCCCTGAAAAAGTGGAAAAAATCAAATATCAAAATGTGTGTGTGTGTCTGTGGAAAGAGGGATGGGCATGGTGAGGAGAACAGGCATCCAAGGTCCAAACCAGGTTAGGGAAAGGGGGGTGGGTCAATATGTTGGCCCTATACTTCCTCTCTCACACCCATCTCTTCCTTGGGTATGGGGAAGCATTGGGAAAGGATTTGTGGTGCTGAGAATTTGGGCTGCAAGCCATCCATAGCTGGTCAGACAGCAGCTGTTAGGGGAGGAGGAGCCACAGGAGGGAAAGTCCCCCAGAAAAAAAGCATCTGAGGTCAGAGGAGGTACACAGGGGTTGCTAATTCAGCAGCCATTGGACTATATCCAAGCCTTTAATTTCCAATCTGCCATGGTAGGTAAAAAACCAGGATTCACTCTCCATGCTTGTTCTGCTCCCTGTAATCTCAAAATATTAGAGAGAAGAACATGGATAAATCAGTATCTTGATTAAAAGTTTTTACTCAAAATTGCAGTGTTTTGGTAAGCCTGGGGAAAAAAGGAAACAACTTTATTATAATATCAAGGCATTCTCAAATACCTCTACCATCTAGAGTTGGACTCTGGACAAAGACAAACATAAATATTCATGCACAAAACTACCTGTCAATAAGGCAAAAAGCAGAGATGGGCAACCTGTGGACTTCCACATTTTCCCCTACTGCAACTCCCTTCAGTTTGGTGGTGAAGGATAATAGGGGTTGTGGTCCTACAATATCTGGAACGGTGCATGTTGTCTGTCCTTAGTGTATAGGTCTTCTTCTCCTCCCCCTCCCCTGACTTTCTGTTTCTGCCACACAGCTTAAAGAAAGATGCATACGAAATTGAAATCCATCGGCTGCTCAGGTAACTGCCTCTGAAGAAATGAAATGCTTCCTGGTTATAAGGGATGGCATTTTGGAAAAGGGAGAGTGAATAGGGTAGAAGGAAGGCTGTTCAAGGCTATGAACCTCTGCAGAGGTTAAATTGTTATCTTCTATGGCTTTGGTTCTTCTACAAGTAGATTATTTAGGCATTTTAAAAATTTCAGGGTTCCATAAAATCAATATAAACAGGTTTAAGAAAGTTTAAAACCATAAAAATAATTTAAATAGACAAAACTTTATTAAACACTTTAACAAACTGAAACAGGTTGTAAAAGTTAAAACCAGTTTAAAACCATTTGCATAGGCATTTTGAAGTAAATTGCTTAGGCCCAAAGGCTTTAGTAGACACCCATGTTTTTACCTGGCACCTGAATGAAACCAGTGTTGGCACCAGTTGAGCCTTCAGGGGAGGCATTCCACTGAGAGAATCTTGACCCCCAACTCCCAACATCACAGATGATTTCTTGGAATGCAGAATCCTGTTTTTAATAGTATGTGTGATATGTGTTACTCCTGATGTTATTCCTTCGTCTGCTTTCTCTGTACCTGATGTGTTTTTATTCCCCACACCCACTCAGTGAGGCAGAGGTTCTGGATCACAGCAAGAACCCTTGTGAAGATTCCTTTGTGCCTGATACTGAAGGAAAGATCTATGTCATGTACATCAAGATGGAGCAGGAAGCAGACTTCACTACCTGGACTCAGCTTGCCAAGGTAACTTCCGAACGTGCTCCTTGTCTAGCCTCTAGCATAGGCTAGAGAGGGGCTTACAGTGGTGGCAGTGTGCAAAATTCTTTGGATGTAATCTAGGGTATATCCACACAATATAATTAAAGCACTTTGATGCCACAGGTCTGTCCTAATGAATTCCTGGGGTTTATCATTTGATGTGGTACCTAAAACTTTCTGCTTAGTGAGAATTTTTGTCAAAGGAGGAATCATTGATACATGACGCCAGCAAAATTGTCTGCAATTTAATAGGAATGTCTAATGTCCGGTGAACCTTCTACATGGGTGACCTCTGCATATGCAGCTTTCAGCTAATGCAGACCATTGCATCCTATGCTAAAATGGTGACAACATGAGCACAGATACACTGAAGCATCCACACACATGTTACCACCATTTAATATTATGGGATGTGAGCATTCACATTTTTTCTATTCATGGGGGTTTTTGGAATATAACCCCCACAGATATGGGGGGTGCACGGTATGTTGGAAATGTCAACAAAACGGGATTTTTTTGTTATGTGTGGTAGACTGGTGAAAAGGCTGAAAAGTATTGGGTCCAGATACACACTTTGATACAGAGAATTTTAAAGATCAAAATTCAATTAAATCTTCAACTTCTACCTTGTGGAACTGGTGGATGATCATCTAGAAAGGAGTCATGGAAGAATACTTGATTATATAACAATAACAGCAAAATTATTGTATGCTCATAGATGAAAAAGTGATTTGTTGCCTACTAAGGAAGAATGCTTATTAAACCTGAACAACTTAGCAGAAATTGTTAAATTGTCTACTTTGATTAAAGAAAAATCATTAGTGAAAGTTCCAAAAGGTTGGAAACCCATGACTGGCTTTTTGAAAAAAAATGATGGCAGTTTGGTGACTGTTGGTTTTAAAAATTAATATGAGCTAAAAAAAGAGATGAAGTATAATTTCTAGATCACACAGAGAGAGGTGGGATTGCGGGATTTAAGATATAACCCTAGAAAGTCATCTTCATTTTTCCCTTTTTTTGTTCTTGTTATGTTTCAAAATTATGTATTTTTAGATTGTTAGTAGGTTATGTGCTAAGTTTCTGGGGTTGGGTTTTGTTTTTTTGGTTTTTTACTGTGCATGTATTTAGTAGTTCTGCGTGTGGTCTTTGTAGTTTTCCTTTTTTGTATGCTTTATTCAATTTGTATTCTATATAGATTTTAATTAATAAAAATGATTGCGGAAAAGAAAAGCATTTCCGCTCAAATTCTCTGTCTAAACTATGCACTAATGTACTCAAAGAGATTATTCTAAATACCTCTCCAAGCTACAAATTCCAGCAATGGTGCAAAGGCAATTAAAATTGTATCAAAGTGTTATAATTGTGCAGTATGGGTGCACTCATAGTCTGCTAACGTTTTGGAGCTTCAGCCACACGGTTGATTCATTTTTGTTACCATATTTCTTCTCTTTCCACTCAACTAGTGCCTCCACATCTGGGATCTAGATGTCCGTGGGAACCACAAAGGACTGTGGCGGCTCTTCCGGAAGAAGAATCATTTCCTGGTGGTAGGAGTTCCTGCCTCTCCATATTCGTAAGTGTCCTTCATGGGAAAAATCCACCCTATAGAACTACACATATAACTTGCTTGTTTCCATAAAATGGTGTTATTACTAGACTGCTTAGCTGGGGGGGTACCATCTTTCCAGATGTTACTCCAGTTGTTTCTTCAGCTTTGATTTTACAATAGAATCACTGCGGGTTGGTCCAGAGGGAGCATGGTTTAATGCCCCTGACCAGTGGTTCACAACCTGTGGGTCCCCAGATGTTTGTGGACTTCAGCTCCCAGAAGCCCCAGTCACTATGGTCAATGCTCAGGGCTTCTGGGAGCTGAAGTCCAAAAACATCTGGGGACCCACAGGTTGAGAACCACTGCCCTAAACAGAGTTAGTTCAGTCTTATTTGTTAATCTGCTATCTCAGTTCTCTCTGCCTCCTGGTGCTAATTACAGTGTGTTTCCACAATTCAAATGTTGTGGAGCATCTGGCAAAAGGCATTCATGCAGTATGCTGTATAGCGGGGGATGTAGTGCCAGAGGGTCAGGGGGCCATTTGCTGCCACCAGCTGTGGCCCCATCACAAGTGGTTATTGGTCAGTACCAGAATAATTGGAAGGTGGACTTTTTTGCTGGAAACAGGCTGGTACAGTCTGTTGTAGGTTCAGAGGTTGTGGGAAATCATCCCCTACTCTCTGATGTTGGTTAATTCTGTTCAATTTTCCCCAAAACGTGTCGATTTGTTGCTAAAAACAAGCTTTTAGAAGACAGTTATGTCCCCTAGGATTGTGACTTCCTAATTTTTTTAGCAAACTAATGGCAGTAAGGGAGTTCCAGGGGTCACAAAGGCAGCTGCATACTGAATATTTTTTTAATTAAAATATTTATATCATGGTATCTCAGGGTAGTATATAATAAAATTACTTTAACAAATTTGAAATGATTTAAGATGGACTGAAAATACAAAGTTTGATAAGTTAAAAACAAGCAAGTTTAAAAATAGTTAAAACCATATGCAAATTCGAATGGAATCAATCAGTCCTCAAAGACTGGTTTTGTTTGTTTGTTTTTTATTTGATGCAAGGATGGTGCAACATAGGTGTCAAGCAGACCTCTAAGAGGAGGTAGTCCATAACTGGGGGGATATAGCAAAGAAGACCCTTCCCCACATTTTTTTACAATGTATTGTCCCCACTGTTGGGAGGCAGAAGAGGGCCTCTCCAGAAGACCTGAAAGCTTGGACAGGTATATATAGGGAGAAACATCCCCTTAAGTATTGAAGTTGCAAGCCATTTGGAGCTTTGAAGTCATTATCAGCACTTTGAATTCAGATCAGAAGCATATTGGTAGACAGTGATTCCCACCCGTGCCATACAGTGGGCCATACTTCTCCATGATGATTGCTTATAGTTGTTTGGCCACCTGGGTGGTGGCTGTGGACATGAAGATCTAGGTCAGTGGTTCTCAACCTGTGGGTCCCCAGATGTTTGTGGACTTCAGCTCCCAGAAGCCCTGAGCATTGACCACAGTGGCTGGGGCTTCTGGGAGCTGAAGTCCACAAACAGCTGGGGACCCACAGGTTGAGAACCACTGATCTAGGTGCACACAGGTACTTAAGCCAGGAAGGAACAGATGGCTGTGGGGGGTAGCAGATTCAGAGACCCATCTGGAAGCTGAATCCAGCAAAGGACAGCTGTTGTTATGTGCCTTCAAGCTGTTTCTGACTTAAGGCAAATCTGAGGTCAACCTATCATGAGGTATTCTGGGGCAGAGAGTGTGACACACCCAAGGTCACTCAATGTGTTTCCATAGTTGAACAGGGAATCAAACCCTAGTCTCCAGGGTTGTAGTCCAATGCTCAAACCATTACACCTTGCTGGGTCTCTAAAAGGATAGCTAAGGATGGCAAGGGACAGGTAAAAAGAGACAGGGAAAAAATGAGTAGGAGCAAGCAGCTTGTTTGTTCATGATTGTGAAGCCAATGTAGAAAGACTGAGTTCAACTTGCTTGAAAGATGTCTGTGTGAGGCCATGGGTGGCTGCCGCTAGCTAGACAATATTGGGTTAGCATCTGAATACAACTTGGCTGACCTAATTGTCAGGTAGTTTCTTATTTTCTCTCACGGCTGCCTCTGGCCTTAGTCTTTAGTTCACACCACGCTGGTCCATCCGCTGACTTGTTGGTTATTTCATTTTTCTCATAGGTTCAAGAAGCCTTCTTCAGTGATTCCAGTTTACTTGGAGCCTCAAGCCAAGGATGAGGCCGTGGGAGCTGTAGCAGGAGGAGCAGAGCAAACGTGAAGCGGAGCTTGGAGAGTTGTCCGTAATGCCTTCACCGCCTGCTGGGAAGAGAGGCACTGGAAGCCACAGAGTTCTGTGGGATCTGTGTGCTGTTTTCACTGAAGGACTTGAGAACCAAGGGCAATACAAATGTGGCCTCCCTCCCTGTCCTGAGGCTGCCTGCAGAGTGCTGATAAGCTGCCCTGAGAAAGCAGTCGCAGGCACCTTTAATATTTTTTCTATGCCGCTGCACCAATTTGATTGTCTCATTTTTAACACTGATGCTTTACTAATTTTGGCCACCCTTTCCCCAAATTGGGGTTGGGCCAGAGCAGGAGGAGCTATTTACAAGGGATTGGTTCCCTTTAGGAGCTCTTCCCACATTGCTATTTCAGGATATTTTTACTATTATTGTTATTTATTAACTCTGTGTGTTGGCCAGAAGCCCTCTAAAGGTGCTACGCAGCTTGATATTTCTGGTGGTTTTCAAGGTGGGTATCATCATGGGAATGAAAACCCTTGAAATCTTGTGGAGAGTGCATTCAAACAGAGGAAGTTACCACCCAGGGCCAGCCAATGGCTACAGAATGGACAGATGCAGAGTGGACATTATTCTGCACATGAAGAATAATTTTGAGCCAGAGGTGGAGGCTTGGCCCTGGTTTCTGTCATTGGGAAGAGGATTCATGTATCAGTACTGTAGATTACCCATTTTGGATGGATGGGCTCAGAATTCCCTTTCTTCTCCTCTTCCTGCTATTTGGTAGGGATTGTCATGCAAGAAAGCAAACTTCTGGCCTTTGTGTTTCTAATGGGTTCTCCTGCTTCCAGCCAAGGCATCCCTTCTCAGATGAAACTCTTGCAACAATCCAAACTGGAAGCAAACTGGAACATGTAGAGGCTTGAGTGCAAGGACTGGTAGCATTGCTTTGCTGCAGCTGCAGTGTGGCTTGTAGGTTGCCCCTGAAAAGAGCTAAGAGGGGATGTAGGTGGGGGTAGAAAAAGTGCCTTGAGTGAGCAAGTGCTAGGCTAGGAAACCTTGCTGTTGGCCAGCTCCATTAAGGTTTAGATGAACTAATTAGACCAAACTTTATTTCCGTTTGGTCCTTTGGAATCTAGCTTCTCTAGGCTCAAAAACTCAAACCAGGGAGCACAGTTGTCCCACTAGTAAACACCACAACTGGTTGCTTATACTGCTAATCAGGTCATATCAAGCAAGGAAGCTCACTCCTACCCTCCCCTGTGGAATTGATAGGATTCAGATCCTGTTCAGAATTGAATTGAAGTCAGTCTTCTTCTGAGGGACAGGTTGCTGAAGCTGTTGTTTAGAAGAAAGATCTAGAGGTACATGTGTTTCCCCTGGAGGCCATTGAAGCAGGCAGATTCCTAAGGAAAGGGTTCTTCTGGATTCCAGATAGATAGTATCGAGAGAGACAGAAGGGTTGGCAATTCAGGGATAGAGAGGGAATTGTGGGTTCCTCTTCCTGTGCCTTATGAGATGAGGGATATCTATGGGCCTGGAATGTAAATTTCCATAGAATTAGTCAGTGAACACTGAGAGAAGGGAACACTACCCACTTGGGGACAGTCAGCTTCTTGTTTGATACATTTTTTTTTTCCTTTTGGTGGTTAAGTAAGTTTTGTTTTTGTGGGTTTGTGTTTCCTGTCCCTCACTCCACTTCCAGGCTAATTGGACACATAGGGTTGATTGATGGTTTCCTAAAGTCTTTAAGAACACAAGGCAGTTAGGCCTAGCAGTAACAAAGGAGTAGACAACACAACGTACAATCAGAGCTTGAGGCTGCTGTGGCCCTCATAAACAAGGTACTAATGTCAGCCGACACTGTTTCTGAGCCACAAATCCCTTTTGAATGGTCTTACTTCACATTGGTCAGATCTCTGGCCTTTCTCCATGTTGCTGCCCTGGGACTTTAGTATTAGGTGTCATGAGGGAATGATTTTAATCAACTCCTATTCATTGTTGGTTGCAACAAAGCTGTGGATATTAGTGACGTTTTACATATGAATACACTTGCTTAAGAATGGATTGGGTATCAACCAAATAGAATAAAATGAATGTTTCCATTGCAACTTTAAACTTAAAAAAAATCCCCTTGACTGAGATGGTTTCTTATTCTTCACACATAAATCCAGGGCCCATGCACCACTGACTTTGTTCTTCACACATTATGCAGAAGATGGTATTGAAAAGTTCATCCATCACTCTTTCTTTGCAGTTCGCTTCAGAGAGACCCTCTGTGGCTCATTACACTTCTAAGCAGAATGTTGGGTGAGATCTGCTTTGTCTGTTCCATCAAGGCAATTATATTGCTGTGGATTGTGGGATAGGCAAGGGATAACCTGTGAACAATCAGTCCTTGAGGGAATCTGGCTTTAAATTTAAAAATGAAAAGAAAAGAGGAAAAATGGTTCCTGAGAAGTTGTGCTTCAGAGCAGGTTGCATCTTCCAGACATACAGATGCTAAGCACTGGGCACCTTCTAATAATGTTACCCACGTGCTCATCATTTCTTTTATCTAAAACTGCCCATTGCAGTACATGGTGGGGCAAACATGAACCCCTGTTCTGGTACTGTCTCTTGAGCTCTTTAGTGCCAGGTGGCTCAATAGGGTGGAACCACTCTCAAGAGCTTCAAAACGTTGGACTACAGTGTCCAGAATTCCCAGCCAGCATTTTTAATCTCGTCCAGTAGTCCTTTTTTTTTTTTGTTAAATATCAGCAAAGAAGAGCAAAGTTTCCTGTGCTGAGGAGTCTCTTCTTGCATGCTACTAGCAAGAGAGAAGGTCTGGTTGCTTTTTGGAGTCCACTTGTGTATATATGTGTGTTTTCTGCAAATAAAGGTGGTGGCCCTTCTTGCACATTTTTTTTTCCTTGTACCTCTTCCTGCACTATTGTGTTGGCATTTAAAACAAAGATCATCGTTTTCCTGAATACAGAGCAGAATGCCACATTCACTTCTAAAAAACTTAAGCAGAAGGAGACCGAAAATGTAGTCTCTTCCGCTATCCTCACAGCCATTCCTTCAGACAATATCTATGCACACAAAATAAGGTACCTGTTGTGTAGCTCCACTAGAGGTCCTCAGTCATATGATTCCAAAGAGAGAACTCCAAACTACAAATCTATTGTGCAAGCCCATTAGGGAAGATCCATGAATTTAGCAGCTGGTGTATTTTTAGCACCCAGAAAATGTAAAGCATTTCACCATGGTTTGACTCACAGTGGGTGTGGCTGTGAAGTCACTTACACGCTTGGATCTCATCCCCCTTCCTCCTGCCTTCAGGTAGGAAACAAAGAGCTAAGCGATGCTGTGGACCCACTCTACCGGGTAAAATGAGCTGACAACAAATTTGAAATGCTACTTTTGCAAGCAATATAATAAATATAGGCAGATGACTAAAAAGGTTTATTCCTATTTGATATCCAGTTGCACAATTGTGTTGTCAGTGGTTTAAAACAATGAAGGACAGTACAACATACTTTTGGATAGATACCTTCTTTGCAGATTTGGCTGCCATATATCTATGTGTTTGGGAAACAAACTGTTGAAAAAGTTATGTTCTTGCCCCCATGGAAGTGCTGTGGTGGCAAGTTAAACACTTTTAAGAGTGTAGCTATGGCACATAGCAGTCTGGTACTTTTCAGTCTATTCTTCAGAATCCTAGCAATTGTAGTTTGGTAAAGTACTTAGATTTGCCTGCCAGAAGGCTTCAGTGCTATAGTTTGGAGCAGTATGTGACAGCACTATACCAGAGAATTCTAAGTACTTTGGCAAACTACAAGTCCCAGATTTCTGTTGGGTGCAGCAGAGAAAGTTCAAGTGGTGTCAAACTGTTATACTTAGGTCATGTTGGTACACACTAATTTTCTATGCATCGGTCCAAGCTCACATTGCAACACTACATTCCTTATGCATAGCTCCATTTCCCCAAAGTACCTTCTATACTATCCATTAGAGCCTGCTTTGAATAAAAATGTCATTTTGAAATCAGACACTTTTGGAAACTGGAAATTCCATTGGATGGTGCATCAACATGCAGTTTAGTTTGCAATTCCATGCATTAGGCACCTTGTCCAGAAATAAAACCAGGGGTGAAAAATAACTGTGCCCTGTAAATTCTACATACTTCATGTACTGGTGTTCTTGTGATCATGAAGCATGACAGTTCATGTAATTTACAAGAAATAATAAGAAAGATTGCATCTAAACATTAAGAGCATTTTGATGGTAAAAGCTGTTCTGCAGTTGTTCAGAGGATGACTAGACTCCTTTGGAGGAAGTTAGAGGCTAAATGGCCACCTCTCAGCAATGGATTCCTGTATGATGAGTCTAGACTAGATGGCCACTTCCATATCTATAGGCCTTTCTGCACTACACTATTATAGTGCTATTATTCCACTTTTAACATCCTGTGGAATTCTGGGCTTTGTGGTTTACTGAGGACAAATTGCTCTCTGGCTGAGAATTCTAAATGCCCTTCCCTAAACTGCAAGCCAAAGGATTCCACAGGATGTTGAAAGTGGAATAATAGCACTACAACAGTGTAGTGTAAAAAGACCCTTTGACTCTTTGTGTGACGCAAAGCCAAACTTCCCCTCTGAGGATGGTGCTTCCTTAGCAGATACGTTCTTTGTCTATTATGTTGTACTGAATTACTTCTATCTCTGCCTTTACAATGGAACTCCCAAACTGGCTTATGATTGCCGATAACCAAAACTGAAAATATAAAACTAATAGTTTAAAAAATATATTAAAACAAAAAAGAACATATTACAGAACCCCTTTTGACCTTTGCAGCATTATAGAGGCAAAAATACACTTCAAGGGATGTGTATTTTTATTTACTCTTTCACTACAAACAATGCAGTGGTGCAAATATGCCCATTTCTGCACTAGCCTGTTATAGCATTATGATTCCACTTTCGACATCCTATGGAATCCTGGGCCCTCCCAAAACTGCAAAGCACTATAACAATTTAGTGCGGACATGGCCTATGAGTAAGTAAGTACGTATGTATACACAGTTGAGTTGTAAAGAGTGACATCACAATGTAAAATATCCCACTCCTGTTTAACTGGCAATACATTCCATATAGTATTTGATTTTCTGCTAGCAAAAGGCTGTATTCTTGTTCCATGTCAGTTATCAGCACCCTGTTCCTGTTTGAGTTTTCACTCCTACTGATATGGCATTAATTAGGTAACGAGTGTAAACAGAAATTTAAAAAGAACAAGAAGAGGTGTGTATGTGTGCTTTTAAGTCACCCACTGACTTAATGTCAGCCCCATGAATTTCATAGGGTTTTCTTAGGCAAGGAGGACTCAGAGGTGGCTTGCCATTTCATTCCTCTAAAATCTACCCTGTGGCACCTGTTATTCCTTGGTGGTCCCCCATCCCACTACTAACCAGTGCTGACTACGCTTACCTTCCGAGACTAAAAGGGTTCCGCTACCTTCAGAGTATTTAGATTAAACACATTGTAGTTGTACAAGAAAATATAACTACAATTATTAAAAGATTGTTTTTGCTCTGCTAGCAATAAATAATGTGGCCACCATTAGAGAATCATTTATGAGCAGAGATTTATGTACACTTCAGTGCTTTCTTGATCATGCATGATGTCCTTTTTTTATTTATATGAGATAACACTGGTACTATTTGCTTAGAACAAATGTTTCTTTGCATAGGTGAGTAAGTATCCATAGGGTAACAAAGTTCATATAAATTATAAAATCCAGTGAGCTGCAGGAAATGCCATAAAGGGAATGTAAAATGGAAAAACAGTTGGCTTTGTACTTTCCTTTGACATCTTTTTATTACGCACTTCTTATGTTCCTACCCATACCTAATTTGAATGCCACAGCTTCCTTCTTGTACAAGGAAGCTGTAATTCTTTTTGTAACAGCTCTTGGCTTTCAACTTACAATCAGTTAGAGTAGAGCACTGTACTGTAACTTAAAAACGCTGACTGTAGATTGGAAGTAGAGAACTGTCACACCTTAGGGCCACCCTAAGTTGGAAACAACTTGAAGATGCACATCAACAACAAGAGCATTGTAGCTTAACATTCTGAGTTAGCAGAAGAAAAGAAACCATGAGTCTTATAGCACAGCAGCTATTAACAGGAGCCAACTGATTTCATTGTGATGATGCTAACGCTAATACATTTTATTTTGTTACCTGCCTCTCCTCAAAGCTCAAGGCAGGGTACAACAAATGTTAAAGTACAATTTAACTTGATTGGTAGTCCCAAGTAAAGTACATCCATTGACTCAATTTTTGAAAAGTGAGCCAACCCTAATGTAAATCCCACTGATTCAATTACTTAAATAGGATTCAGACCAAATACAGTTTCATGGATCGGAGTCTTCTTCATCAGAAATATAAGTATTATACTACCACAAAAAGAAGATACACGTAAAAGTTAGAATGCTTTGGACAGATCTGTTGATGGAATTTATTCCATCAGGAGAGTAAGGGAGAAATTTCTTTCGCTACATGGCACCTATGTGCTTCACAAGATGTTCTCTTCCTTTCCCTTCTACCAGCCCTCCGTGCTACTGGAAACTCTGCTCTAGAGCCCAGCAAATACTGAAGGCAGATGGGGATCACCTCCTCCTGGAATCACTGGCCACATCAGCAAATGTTTCTAAATGGATCCTAGCTACTGTAAGCAGTGAAGTCACTACTTTCATTGGTAAGTCCTCTACCTTGTCTGAACTGAATAGCTGGTTTCAGAATTTCCTCTTGTACATCATTCAGTTTCACAGCAACAAAAGGTGTGTTCTTTTCCCACATTGCCTATCGATACTATTTCTGTCTTATATTTTCACTCTGAGCATTATGGCATTGCCTTGTACCTAATGCAAACAGACGTTGAAAGGCAAGAATAGTCCCAGCAGGTGAAAAGGGAGATAAGGAGTAGAAACGTAATAGCTTAAAAACTAATGGCATTATGATTGAACACCTAACAGTGCTTACAACTGATTCCTGGATAACATGGCACTAATCTCATTAGCCAGGTCAAGGGCACATGGTTGATACTAGGTGCCATTTTCTACAGCGCAAAAAGAGGATGTGTGGGTGATTGTCCCTGAGTTATGAATTTCTATAATGGGGATTCAAAAGCTATACTTGGATTAACTGGTTTCATCAGTGAGCAAAGTTTGATCTGGACAATTTATTGTTGATTAGGGAGCAAAGGCACCAATGGCTTAGAGAAACAAACTAAATGCTATATGATGGGAACTCTGTTCTAAAACAGGAAAGTTACTCAGAGTGCTAATCTAATGTAGCTTCATTCTAGGGAAGAGCTGAGAGTAATTTGAAAGTGGAAAAACATCCTTAAGAGTATCAGTAGAGATCACAGAGGAGTCAGGTTAGGTAGACAAGAAAGGAGAACATTTTGGGTCACTCAGACTATCTAATCCTATTACTACTGCCTGTTCTGAGGCATTCTTGACTCTGCAGTGCTAAGTGTGCTTCCACTTCTAATAAAAAGTGGGTGGAAAAGTGGATTAATTTAGTGATATACTATGTAGGGAGAACAGATCAGTTGCTTCCACAATTGTCAACCTTGCAGATAATTATTTGAACTAATGTGTGAATATGTGATATAATTATGCAACAATATGTGAATTATTGAGACTTGCAAGATGGATTTGGGAGTCTATAGCAAGCTATCACAATTTAGTACCTTCCAGATGCGCTGGACTAATGGCTATGATGACTAGGAATAATGGGAATTGCAGTCCAAACACATCTAGAAGGCACCACATTGGAACAGGCTGGTTTGGAGCAATATTTATATAATTTTTAAAACTGATTCAGGGCTTTTTAAAAAGAGGACTGAAGCTGGATGTGGATGGAGAAGGATCAGAGGAGTGTCTTGCTTAGTTTCAGTACTAGCCTATCTCCTACCCAGAGCTCAGGCCCACCTCCTTTCCTTAGCATAAGGCTATATTAAAATAGTTGTCTTAATTAAATATGCACTAATAAATTATCACTGAGACAGTGAAAAGCAAAGGAAAAGCAAGTTCTCTGAACAACTTCTCCCTCCTGACAAGTTCTAGCCGAGACAATAAAATATGCAAAAGAAGCAACAGTATGCCAATTGGAATAATTAATTCTGCACCAAATTTAGCTGTTCTTTTTACAAACACAGGTAGCCACATAAATGCTGGATTGTTCTGATGTGACACAACTGACCACGAAGTCCTACCTGTTGCCACACTATTTTTTCTTAATCTTTTTAACTTTATTTTCTAAACAGCAAGAATCATATATTTCCAATAAGTGCATAACATCAAACCCAATTAATCCTGTTCTCTTGAGCTTTTAAAAATAGTTAATTTTGTGTTTGCTTTCCTGCAATTCACAGTTACAGCCTTTTTAATTAGTAACTTCTTCTGGGTTACTTATAAACTCAGTCAATGGCCCTGTTGTGGTTCTTTTATGCAAGGCTGGTGGGGGAATTTTCATGGGGCTTTGCAATTTGTGAATCAAATCTAAAGAAATGGTTCCTTTAATTACTTCACATTCAGGTCCCCTGAGAGTTCCTCAGAACTGTATCTGAGCTTAACTAAATGAAATTCAATTAATTATGTTCAGAAAGCATGTGTGTAACCGTAGTGGATTTGTTAACAATCAAAGAACAATCACATGGGTCACACATAAATTCTGTGAATTCACATGGAACTTACAGAAATTTACAATTTTACAAATAGCAAATATGTAGGTAATAGATATTTAAATATTTAAATAGGTAAAATAGGTAATAAAACAAATATGATTTAGGAAAAGGGGAATAATGGAACTGCAGGTAATATTTTTCCCATTTTGCTGATGGGATACTTGAGATGAAGGCTAGTGATATGCCAAAGAGTACCTTAAAACTCCATTAGAAATTATAATGGCTTTCTTTTATTGCCTTTGTTCTTGTCACTTCTCTGCCTCACCTGGGAGGAGGTCATGGTGTGCAGGTCTGAACACTTCAATTGCTTCCCACTGGCCATTTCTGTACTAAGGCCCCTCCCTAAACTGCAAACCCCAGGATTCCATAGGATGTTGAAAGTGGAATAGCAGCACTATAACAATCTAGTGCAGAAATCGCCGCTCTGTCTGTAACATCAAAACAATGTGCAGAACTGCAGACCTCAGCAGCATCATTTCTCCTTGCCCCTGCATGAATTCTGTGCCTGGTGTACTTCTTTGCCTGATGAAAAAGCCAGTGAGCTATGAAAGCCATCATAATTTGGGGGTGGGGGCTAATAAACTTGATTAACCTAATAAAGGTGATCACCAATGTATATTTTAGAGTTTGGGTTTTCTTTAACATATCCAAGTTTGCAAGAACTCAAGCTGTAACTTACATGAGTGTGTAAATGAATAATGAATCTCCTCTTGACAAAGGCATAGGGCACCCATTTTCACTGCAGTCTTTATAAAAAGATACCCAAATAATACTGGCATGCTTGCACGAGGAAGTCACTGTGTTACAATGAATTGAGTGAAAAATAAGATTGATCTCAGCTGATCAATCTTTTTGGTCTGATTGATCAGACCAAAAATTAGTCTTGTGTAGGTCAATTACTCTAATGTAGGTCTCTGTTGAGAGTTAGCGTGGTATAGTGGTTTGAGGATTGGACTATAAGCCTGGAGACCAGGGCTCAATTTCCTCCTCAGCCATGGAAACCCAGTGGGTGACCTTGGGAGGTCACACACACTCAGAAACCTCCATGATAGCTTCACCTTAAGTCACTATAAATTGGAAACAACTTGCACACAACAACAATAATGAGCCTTTCTGCCCTACACTGTTATAAGTGCTTTTATTCTACTTTCAACATCCTGAGGTTTGAAGTTTAGGGAAGGGCATTGAGAATTCTCAGCCAGAGCGCTCTTTGGCCCCAGTAAACTACAAACCATAGAATTCCACAGGATATTGAAAGTGAAACAATAGCATTATAACAGCATAGTGTGGAAAGGCCCAAGGTTTCTGTTCTGACAAAAGCAACCTATCTAATTTGAACCTCTGCTTGTTATATGCTGTGTCAGCACCACACATATTTTATTTTCTATTGAAAATGTGAGGGAATGCGTCTGTTGGTCTCATTGCTTATATGTTTTTAGGGTTACCAACTGTTTAGTTTTCACTCAGATTGTACAGGAATAGGGCATGTATGGCTGGTCCTCCATTGTAGTTTTTGCTGCGTATATGTGTGTGTCTGTGTACCTTCAAGTTGCTAGTTGACTTAAGGTGACTGCATGAATTTCATAGATTTTTCTTAGGCAAGGAATACACAGAGGTGGTTTTGCCAGTTCCTTCCGCTGAGTATTCCTACAGCACCTGGGATTCATTGATAGTCTCCCATCCAAGTACCAACAAGGGCTGACCCTGCTTAGCTCCTAGGTTCAGAAGAGATTTGGTGCCTTTAGGGTATTTGTTGGTGGTCTCCCATCCAATCATGAGTACTCAAAATCTGGAATTGGCTAGAGAAGAAGAGAACCGCTTGGTTGGAGTAGTCATTTCCTTCTCTGCCCACAGTCTTCCTCTGCCATCACTTGACTCACACACTACATGCTGTTGTTTAGTTCCCCTTGGGAGGAGAAAGGAGAAAGTGAACTGGCTGGGTGACACTGAGTTGGTCACAGCTTTCTCTCTCCCCACTTTCCCACTTTTCTCCTTTCACCTAACTCACCCAAGGCTTCTCCACATGCATAGCTTGAAAGCTGGGGGTCACTCCACTGAATTCAGTGGGACACAGCTCAAGCTAAAATGAATGGAAAGAGGCTAGTGCAGCAAAGAAGAAATTCCATATTAACAACAACCCTGTGGAAGCCATGCAGTTGCAAAGGCATTACAGCTATGAGGGGAGGCAATCATATCTGTCTCCTCTACAGATTAAGATCACAAGGACCTGCTGGGTCACACTAATAGGTCACTACAATTGATATCAGATTCTTCATAGCTTCAGGAATCTTT
This sequence comes from Iguana delicatissima, assembly GCA_948472985.1. Taxonomy (NCBI): domain Eukaryota; kingdom Metazoa; phylum Chordata; class Lepidosauria; order Squamata; family Iguanidae; genus Iguana; species Iguana delicatissima. The sequence continues at coordinate 38,007 of CAOKZL010004033.1, forward strand.
CCAAGTTCACACCACCTCTTGATTTGCATTTTTTTTCTTAAAAGGACATTGAAAAAAATGTCTTTGCTTCCTAGTATGTCAGGAAGGTATAGACAAGGGCTTCAAAGTAACTTGTTACAGACAAGAAGTTACATTCAATCAATTCCTTTCTGCAATAGTGAAGGTCTAATTAAGATATACTACGATTGAAACTAGACAAAGAATAACTCCAATCCTTTCAGTATTTAACTCTAGTTTATACATGAGTTTTATAGTTACTTTGAACAGCTGGGATACATTTGTCATCTTAGCCACTTGATTTACTGTGTGCCATGTGGGCTGTTGCTAGAACAACTAGAACAGGAGAATGTGCTTCTAAATAAGTTTGTTGATTCCATCAAAACATACAAACACATCTAGAAATGACGTTCTCTCTGTACCACTACCTTCTCAGGCTTGACCAAGATAGGCTTTTCATGGTGCACAGTTCTGTTTTTGAGCCAGTGTGATGTAGTGGTTTGAGCATTGGACTATGACCCTGGAGATCAGAGTTCAATTGTCTCTTTGGCCATGGAAATCCACTGGGTGACCTTGGGTGCATCACATACTCTCAGCCCCAGAAAACCCCTTCGAGTTGTCATAAGTAAGGAATGACTTGAAGGCACACAACAGCAACTATATAGTTTTTAAAATTAATTTTAATATTTTCAGTGTTTAATGTTTTAACTTTATAAATTGTTTAATTGTTTTTTAAATCTTACATTTACACTTTTGTATTGTTTTTAATTTGTATTGTGTTAAATATGTTGTTAGCTGCTTTGAGTCCCGTTATTGGGAGAAAGGCAGGCTGTAAATGAATAAAATAAAGAATAACATTTGATGGCTGTGTTTTTGCTGTTTTAAACTAACTAAAAGTACCTATTTTAGTTACCTTTGAGAAACTCGGAATGTTTATTTTAAAAAAATTAACTTTAGCTAACTGCTATTCAAATCATGGTACTATAACTGCAAATAATTACTTCTTTAAAATAACATTTTGTGCTCCGCTATGGACATAGTATTGGCCCCCTAGGACCATTTCTGTATCTTGGCTCAGTCAAAACAAAGATTGTAAACAAGAAATACAAAAGAGAGTAGGACCTGGAAGGAACCGAATGAGATCCTCAAGTATTATATAACATTATAAAAGTATAGATTATTACTGCACACTAAAATCAAGATTGTCTGTGCCTCAGTATTTCTGATACCTATGTAAAGATACGAAAGCTAGACAGGAAAGTCATCCAATCTGAAATGTTGTTCTGGAGGAGGATACTGTGGACTGTCAACTAATGGCCCATGAAGTGGAAGGCAGAAGAAAAAGAGGAAGAATACACTACAGGTGAATTGATTCAATCAAGGAAGCCATAGACCTGAATTTGCAACACCTGAGCAAGATTGTTAATAAAAGGGTCTCTTGGAAGTCTCTCATTCATAGGGATCATGAGGCAAAGTCAGCCTGCAGGCACATTACAACAAAGTTGGGAGCTTGGAGGCATGAGGCAGAGAATCATACTGCCAATTTAACTAGTACATGTGCAAAGCTTTTGCTCTAGGAATCTAGCTTCCTGTTTAAAAGATATTAAAAGGTGCAGGTTCTTTTTAAAGTTGAAAATGAGAGAGACAAGATGAAGGGACTAATTAAAGCAGCCTGAGTCAGTGTGGAAAACAGAAAATACTACTCTAGTCTTCTGGAGCTTATTGGCCCATAACGTATACCCAGGTGGCAAGTATACGGCCCAGCACCTGCTGTTGTACTGCAGATTCCATCATTTATCACCATTGACTATGCTGCTGGCCAGGGCAGAAGGGATTTGTAACCCAACAATATCTAGGGGACCACATGATTCCCATCTCTGCTGCATCTCACTGCAGATGATGCAAGAAAAGCTGCTTAAGCACACAGTCCTATTACTTGCTGCTATTCTATCCTCTATCAATTTGTATCACAGAGCTAGTGAATAGCAGCTTTATCTTAAGAGTCAATATTTGCATAGCATTTTATCTCCCCAGCTGGGGATATCCTACTCACTACTGAGCTATTTAAACCCTGATAAACTATGGATATCAAGACTATGGGGATAAAGACTTCAAAAAGTCTCTTCCAAGCACACTGCAAAGCTAATAGAAGCAGAGCAGAGAAAAGCTGCTTTTTGGCCTACAATGTTCAATGGCCCTGATGGCCGGGCACTCTGGGAGTTGTAGTACACAAAAAACATTTTCCCAGCCTTGCATAAAAGACATATTACAGATTAATTCACCTAATAAATCCTCCTATATCCACATGGATGAATATTCCTTTCAGTATGCATGTTTTTGTTCTTTCTTTCAAGACCAGCATCCTGTTTCAGCATCAATTTCTGATACTCATCTTGGCCTTCTAGTTCTAAAAGTCCTTCTTGTGGCTGTTTTCTGGTGACACTTAAACTGGACAGATGGCTGTGTTTCCTCATGAGTTCTGTTGGTGGCCAGTAAGTTACCTCTCTTAGTAAGTCAGAAATAAAATATATCCAGGAACAGAGGTTAACAACAAACAGTAAAGTTTTATCACATAACAAGATAAACTTGTAGCATTAGATCTACTTTGTAGACCTTTATTGCTGCTGCTGCTGCTGCTGCTGCTGCTGCTTCTGTTGTGTGCCTTCAAGTTGTTTCTGACATATAGAGACCCTAAAGTGAACCTATCATGGGGTTTTCTGGGGCTGAGAGTGTGACACCCAAGGTCACCCAGTTGGTTTCTGTGGCCAAGTAGGAAATTAACCCTGGTTTCCAGAGTCATAGAGCATTTCTGCGCTAGATTGTTATAGTGCTATTATTCCACTTTTGACATCCTATGGAATCCTGGGGTTTGCAGTTTTGGGAGGGACCGGCCAACCCCTCCCTAAACTGCAAACCCCAGGATTCCATAGGATGTCGCAAGTGGAATAATAGCACTATAACAGTCTAGTGTGGAAATGGCCCCAGTCCAACATTCAAATCACTGCACTGTGCTAGCTCTCCCTTTATAGACAATACTTTAGTTAAAACAAACTTAACACTTTTTGCTGAACTCTTTCTACATCCTCAGCTCCCATCAAACCAAAGTTCCTCAGCCCCATTTCTAGTTTTGACTGGTCCTATCTGGTCCTTTGCTTTTATATTCTTCTCCCACAAGCTCACTCCCCCCAAAGCATTCCAAAGGTTTTGATCGGCTCTTATCAGTCACGGAGGCAATAATCCACGAAAATTTTACAGAGCTTTGGGCTAGAGGTTTTTTGCATTTAGCATAAAATATATAAAGAAAACCAGCTGAAACCCTGCCCAGCAATTGAAACTGAGTGACCTTGAACAAGTCACACACTCTCATCCTTAGAGGAAGGCAATGGCAACCTCTTATGAAGCTCCAAGGACCCCCCCAAAAAACCCTAGGGTATGTGGACCATAAGTTGGAGTCAACTTAAAGACATCCAACAGCAAGAACAAACACCCTTGAGACTTATGGGGAAGAATAAAATTCTAGCATAAGCTTTCATTGATTCAGACCATTTCAAAGAAGCAAAAGTCAGATTATGTTCAGTACAGAGTTTCATAGGTAGATAACAGCTGCTCAAATTGAGAAAATATGCAAGCCAGTATTATTCAGATCTCTCATACACAGACACTTATCACAGCTTATGGGAAATAAAGGGAAAAATAGGTTAGCTATTATGTTGTCAAAGATGGGAATGGATTTAGATCTTTATACAAGCATTGATACATGCTAGAAACAGACATTGGGAAGGCCATCCCTGTTGTCTTCTGCTTTTCTCTTTTATTTTAGTGCAATTTCTGTTTGCAGCCATTCCACCTGAAGAGGATCACCTGTCTTAAACTTAGGACAGCAACTATCCTGTTCCACCTGAAGCCTACCGAAACTGGAAAGATACAATGCTTGTGGGAAGTTTTAAAACTATTCTTACTAAATTCACAAAACATCTGTTGCAAAGTGCAGTACTCATGGCTAAGGGCAAATGTTCTCTCTATAAAGAGAAAGAGATAAAATCCCTGCAGGAAGAAAATGCTAAAGACAGGAGGCAAAACCTGTGTAAATTTTTCATGAAAGACTATAAGCAACATGAAGGATAAATCTAGTTTTTTTCCTACATTCCTTCCTCAGGGTGTTTTTTTAAAAAATCCCACATTCTGCTTCTATTCTCCTTGAGCAATTTTCATTTCAGCAGGGCATTAGAACACGTACCGTAACTTTTAAAAACTGGGGCTGAGTTTTTTTCATGTTCCTCTCCCCTCTTCACCACCACCCCTTTTTTTTCTTTTTCTTTTTTTTTGCTCATTATACCATTTAGACTGCAAGCCAGCAAACAGAGACTTCCTGGTTTGCTGTCATTCTTACATAAGCAGCTCTATTTGCCTTTTTGGGGAAGTAAAAGGTTTTTAAAAAACATAAAGCAAACCACCTCTATGAAAATAATCAGACCTAGTCCCAGACATCTTTCCATTTGCTTGGTTAAATCAGAACTCATTCAAATGTCGCCCATCAACCCACTTTTCTTCACACTAAAGGTGTGCTTTAGAAATGCTGTAGGTGAGGATAGCTTTGTGTCTTTGTCCTATTTCACCAGTAACATTACATTCCAGGAACAGCTACCTGTATATTTTGAGCCTATGGGGAAAAGTACAGTTTTAGGGGACAATTTCTGCTGGGAAAAGGTATTAAATAGCTAACCTTGTGCTGCTTTTTTGTGACAACCAGCATCTAGTGCCTGAGGCACTCACTTCATTTCTGCTTAATGGTAGGTCTTGCCTTATCTCTTTTTGTCACAGGCATACCCAGAGAGATACTGGATGCTTTGTGTGGCGAATTATCACTAACTTATTCAGTTTCTTTTGTATTTTGGTTTTGGTATGGTTTCATTGAATGGTTGCTCTCATGATGAGTGTGGCAAACAACTATGCTAGCTGACGGAAGAGCACAACTATGAGCAAGTCTCCAGCTGATGACTTATAGCCATTAAGAAATCTTGGTTACTGGTGAATGTTTCTTATGTACATGGATACAATAAAGAGGTTGCATAGGCTTTTTGTCAGGAAGACTCAGTTAATACCTCTTGTTCTGGTCTGTTAAACTCTCTGCCTTATTATATGTGAGAGTTCCAATCCTCAAGCTTTGTGCAGAAACTAGAGAAAAATATGTGTTGATATGTCAGTATATCCACAGAGAGTAGTGTGGTATAGTGGTTTAAGTGTTGGACTAGAGCTCTGGAAGGACGCTGAAAGACTAGGATTCAGATCCCCACTTCACTGTGAAAACCCCTGGGTGACCTTGGGCAATTCACACTCCCTCAGCCTCATAGGAAGACAAAGGCAAACCTCCTCTGAACAAACCTTGCAGAGAAAACCCCACAATAGGTTCACCTTAGATTGCCATAAGTCAGAAATGACTTGAAGGCACACAGCAATAACAACTACCCCCAGACACACCAGCCACTCACAATCATCTGGCTGTGTGCCAACCAATGACATCATCTGCTGAGATTCCAGAGTACACCAGTCTCAGCAGATGATGGCATTGGTCTGCATTTGGAGATATCACTAGATGCTTCTTCAGTCCTCCCTGCTCATTATCAGCCACCGAATATATTGGGAGCAGGGGCTGAGTATCTAAGCAGCAAGTCCCCAGGGACAGCACTGCAGAGGTGGAAGAGAATACAAACATCTACAGCAACAAGAAAAAGACACAGTTGTAGGACAGACTTACACCTGCATATGCCACTAACAGGATGTCAGACACTCCCTGATTCTCTTACATATATCCATTCCACACACCTCCATCCAGAGAGTATTTAAAGACACTGAGAGGACCTAGGAAGTATGTCAATCTGAGGTCCCTTCCTCCTGCTGCCTTTCCCAATACATTTATATTGAGCTCAAATTAGTAGACTTCTGAAAAAAAACCCGAGTGAATTCCAGCCCAGTCTTCCCAATCCCCACTTATTAGGAAGCAGCTGCTGAGATTGATGGGGGTCTGTTCCTCTGTCACTCAAGAAGCAGCTGACTGCTGTTTCCACTCCTCTCATGAACAATCTCCAGTGACAACAGGCAAAAGCAGGACCCAAAATTGCCTCTCACACCAGAGACACTCATGCAAGGGGGGGGACATCAATCAGCTGCTTCTCAAACAACAGGGAAACAGACCCCTGTTGACCACAGTGGCTGATGACCAGAAAGTAAGGATTGGGAAACTTTCACAGTCCTTATGTTTCTTCTAAACCAGGGATCATGAATACTTGACCATCATGAGTGCATAATTCTCAGTTATGCATCTATAACTGGGACAGAAGATTCCATCCTGTGCTTCTGTGAGTTGGCAAGCATTCAAGAATCTCAATGTCGATGTGGTCCCTCCATGTGGGAGAACCCTCTCATTGTCATTTGTACTGGGGCCCAGGACAATTGCCTTCTCTACCACCCTTTTAAAAAGCCCTGTTTTCTTCTGTTCCCAGACGTAGAACTCACACATTATTAATCCATCACATAAACACATACACCTCCATCCCAAACCATCATACAAACCCCCAAGGCAAACAAAATGTTTCTAATTTTAAATAACTTGAAAAGACTAGAGATTTTGGTGGAAGCTGATGGTACCCAAGAACAATTCCCATGTCTCCCACCAAAGCAATAATCCCTTCTAGATTTTTTTTTAATTTGTTTACCTTGGGTACCCATAGGATGGCTTGGGCGGAATGCCATGCTCTTACTGCAGCATGCTAATTTTAATAACAGCTAGAACCTTTGATCACACTTCCTCTTGCAAAATGACTCAGATATCCTGGATATTGGCCCTCCTAATGTCCTCCAGGGCTCACACTGAATAAGCAGAATTTCCACTTTTAAGGCAATGACCGCCAGTTTCTTCACCTCACCATTATCTTATCACGTTACTATTGTTAGCTTGGTTTTCCCCTCAGTTCAGAATGTTTTGTTTGGTAGGGCTACCATTTCCTCTGTGGGCTTTCCCACTGCTAGTGACAAGGGGATCTAAACAGTCCCCTGTAATCCTGATTAATACATCTTTCATCATTTCCACTACTATACCAAGTATATTGAGCTCAGCCTGTAATCACACTAATTAAGTTCTAGCACTGGCAGGAGGTAAGTAAGAGTAAATGGCCTTTGGGTTCTTTCCACATATCCTCCAAAATTTCTCAGATCAAGCCTGGGACACGTGTGGCCATGCAAAATCAAAATGTGGTCAAGATGGCAAAAGTTACTAATGAGGAAGAACACGCAAGCTAGCAGAAGCTGGAGCAATTTGTTTTTGCCCCGGGCCTACTGAGAAGGGAAAGATTTTGCCCCTTCTGTTCCCTCCCCAGATGGGTTCATTGAATGCAAACTACTCTAGCATATTGAATTCAGTTTGCAACAAATGAAATTGAGGACAAAGGAGAAATGTATGAGGAGAAGAGAGAAACTGGAACATTTGAAAATTAAAAAATGGAGTGGCAGAGGATGAATCAGGTTCATCCTTACCAAATCAGGACAGTTGGAGGGTGTACTTCCAAGTATACAATTCTATGATTCTAAGGAGAACACGATTGCTATCTTTAGCCAGAGGGCCTCATGGCTAATGATAGTCTTCAGTTTGGTTTCTGATGCCCAAGGCAAGCTGTGTGTCATTCCTCTTTCTTAACTCCTTGGGCTGGGGTTAACCTTAAGCAGGCCTTCTCAACATAAAACCCAGGAAGGGACAACTAAAACATTTTGCTGCCTGAGACAAAGACCCTTTCCACATGGGGGGCGGCGAAACGGGGGAAACGGGGCGACGCACGCGGGGACAGAGCTTACCTTGAAGCGGGCGCTCCGTCCCCGCGGAGAACAGCGCAAATTTGCTGTTCTAAACCTCGGCGGCACTTGGCAGTGGCCGGCAGCACCCAAAATGGCGGCCGGCAGCTTCCAGTGGCACTCTGCCAATTGGGGCAGCACGCCAGCTGGAAGCCCACCCGTGGGCAGCTCTGCAGGGACGTGCTAGCTGCCCGGGTAGCGCGCACCCGTGGCCACGCAAGAGCAGTTTGAGGTCTAGAACCTCCCCTTTTTTCACTGCTCTAGCGCACCCCGCGGTGTAGACGACCTCCGTGTCCGGTTGTCACAGCGCGGGGTTTTACCCCGTGTGGAAATGGCCAAAGGATAAGATGGCATTTATCCCCATTCTGTGTGCAAAAGCCAATTGGATTGGCAGTTGAATATAACTTCAAAAACATGGGTGACAGGACGTCTTCCTCCACTTTAGCCCAAGTATCAGGCTAGCTTAAAGCACAAAGGCAGGTTAAGGCAAAAAGTACTCTGTCTTTCTACATTGTGCTGCTTTTCCAGCTTCCTTGGCCTAATGCAAAGGGCAGCCCTGAGCCAACAGGCTAACTGTGGCCTATGCCTGCACTCCCTGAGTAAATTCTAGGTACACATGCTTCTCTCTCCCACATCTTTAGCTGAGTATCTAATGCCCAGCTAAGCTTTATCAAACATGTAGGCTGAAACAGGAAAACATCTGATGTTCCTGAAATTGAATTCCGAGGCAACTCGGAGAAGGGCAGAGAGCATTGATTTTTCCCAGTTTGTTATGCCTAACTATCCACACTTTCCAGTCCGCTTATGTCAGAAGCATCATCATCCATTTCTATCCCACCTTTCTTTTAATAATGAGACTCATGGGGGCTAACAATATATTTAAAACAGTACAGATTAAAACTACACAAAAGCTTCAATAAAAGTAAAATATAAAAATTTTAAAAAACAAACAATTGATAAAGTTAAAACAATGAAACATCAAAAACATTAACATTCATTAAAGGACAACATACAAATCTTAAAAACAGCGCTGCATAGTATTAAAAGCCATTCCAAAAGCCTGATGGCATGAAAATGTCTTCACTTTCTGATGGAAGGAGGGCATGGTCAGAGTTCCATGGTCTGGGAGCAGCCACTGAGAAGGCCCTCTCCCTTTTTCCCACCAAATGAGCCTGAGATAGGGGTGGGACAGAGAGAAGGATCTCTCTAAGTTTTCTTAGAGCTCTAACAGGTTCACAAAACTTCTTCACAACCATGAATTGCTGGGAGAAATAAGGTCTTATCTGCTGCTGTATGTTTTAACTTGCAAAGTAAAAGAGCTAAAGTAAAATCTGAAGAAAGAGCCTAGATAGGATAGTGGCAGCTCTGTGATTAGATCAACCACCATTTTTATAAATAGCAAATGGAAGCTGCTTGGGGGACTAAGTGCTTCAGACTAAGAATATAGCTGGAGTTATGGGGGTAAGCGAGTTTGGAAAGATTAGGGTTTATTCTCAGAATTCCATCAGACAGCATGGCCACTGACTATACTGGCTGGGAGATTCTGAAAGCTGTGAGCATATACGTCAGTTTACATAGTTTTTGAAAGGTGTTATATAACACTGTCAGGCACTCCTACAGAAGACAGAGTTCCAAAGGTGTGACTACAAACCCGTTTTTCTTTCCTGGAATCTTCAAGGCTACTGACTCACAGGAGTCACCTTGACCTCCAGTAGAGTTTGACGTTTCCCATTTCAATGCAAACACCTTGAACAGAATGGCAGGACTAAAGAACAAAGCTACCCAGCTCAGATTCCTCAGACCTCCTTGGCATTTTTACTACTTCCAGAGGGCCACACCTGACAGCATTATGAAGATGACATCATTATGTTAACTGAAGAAAAGGCTGTTTTTAATTATAATTTTAACAGGTTTTCTTTCTAGTTGAGGCATAGGAATCATTTACAGTTTCTGATATTGTTGAACTGCAGTGCCTATGAACCCTAGCCAGCATAGCCAATGGTTAGGAACGTTTGGAGCTGCAGTCCAGTAATACTTGAAGAGCTACATCCTCCAATCTGGTAGAACCATCCCTCTGAAATTATGTAATGACAATAGGAAATGGATGCTTTTGGACCAATGCCTACATGTGTTTCACTGCTACTTTTAGGGATTTTTTAAATCATTACATCTCAGTAAATCATGCAAGTTTTGTCTTCTAGATGTCCTTGGATTACAACTCGCAGCACTACTCACCTTTGACTCTGCTGGTGAGGGCTAATGGGATCTCTGGCCCAAAGGATCACATGATTCCCACCCCTGCGGTAAATCTGCTTTTGCTAAGCGGCAATTAACATCACCTATAACAACTAGTCATTTGCAAGGTGGAATGACACTATATTCTCTTTGTTCAGCCTCCTCTCTTTCCCATTCCCACTTTCCCTTTCCCACTCCTCCTGCCCCCCAACAGAATAATATTTAGCATTTCCAAATCTCAGTACCTGACCCTGAAGCCATTTCTGCACAATGGGGCTGTCCCGCTATGGGGACAGGATGGCAGCAGTTAGCTGGTCATGCTTCCACACGATGTTGTTGCCAGCCCACTGGCATCCTATCCCCATGCGTCATGCTCATAGGGTACTCACTAAACAGATAAAATCCATTTAGCGTGTATGCAATTGCACAATACTTCCATACCTACCTGTCCTGCAGGAGGGCAGGTAGTGCAATGGTGATGCTTCCTTCCCCAGCACAGCCTGGGAAATGACCAGCTGTGCTGTGGAAGGAAGAGGCATGGCCATCCTGCTCCCTTCTGCAGAGAGCCAGTCCCATGTGGAGGGGAGCGTTCCTATTGTGCTCCCTTCCCTGCCGGGACTGCAACAGGATGACTTGCAACAGCCCTGTCAGGTGGAAGTGGTCTGAGTCTCTAATTTTTGTAGAATCATAGAGTTGGAAGAGACCCCGGGGCCATCGAGTCCAACCCCTTGCTATGCAGGAACACCCATCAAAGCATTCCCAACAGATGGCCATCCAGCCTCTGCTTAAAAACCTCCAAAGATGGAGACTCTAACACACTCCAAGGCAGCTTATTCCACTGCCGGACAGCTCTGACTGTCAGGAAGTTCTTCCTGAGGTTCAAGTGGAATCTGCTTTCCTGCAGCTTGAATCCATTGCTCCTTGTAAGTCATCTCCAGGTGGGAGACAGCCGTGCAAATTCTCCAGTTTTGGTGCACTCAGCTTCAGGCAACAGGAAAGTGCTGTGAGCAAATCTCCAGCTCAGCTAGTAGGGCAACAGCTTGCTATAGTTTCCATTTGTTGCCACCATTTGCAAAGACTGCCCAAGAGGTATATATATTTATTTGGTAGCTTCCTCTCCTCCCTTCACCACCACATCGCTGTTATGTTGGGGATTCACCCTCCCTTCTGCATCCACTGTCTAGATAGAAGCAAGTAGGTGATATTAAAATGTTCCTTATCTTGTGTCCCTAAGTTAAGCAGAAAAATTCCACTCACTTCACTTTGAATTAGGAAGAGCCCCCTAGCTAAGATTTTTGTCTTAATTTCCTAACAGGAAAATATGTTCTGTTCCTCTCTCCCTCTCCCTCTTCCTCTCTCTCTCTCTCTCTCTCTGTGTGTGTGTGTGTGTGTGTTTGAATGACAAGCTGTGAACAATTGGAGATGGTATTTAATGCATAACATTTAATAACATCACCAGGAGCTGTCCCTAGGCCTCAGGTTTTCGCCTGGAAACTTCAGGGCCTGTGACAATCCTAAACTGGCAGCCCTATCCACACCTCTGGTGTTTATTTTAGCCACATCACCTTCGCCAGCTGTCTCTCACTCAGTTGGCTGAATGGAGGGGGTCCCCAGAAGGCAGTGGCTGAGCAGTGAAAACAATTAACCCTTTGTTTTATGGAGTATTGTTTATATTTCGTGGCAGGTCCTTTCCCTTTTTTCATGCAGACAAACGAAATTTTCATATTTAAAAAGAAAGCTCTCAGATATAAGATGGTCTCCTGCACCAGTAGACTCACAGATCAATGCATGAAGCCAAATGGCATTCTGATATCAACTCTTGCCCATTTGGATGGCCAGGGCAGGCAGCCAACATAAGGCAACAAAAGGACAAATTACAGACTGTGCTGGAGGACACAGTTGACATTTTACCAGTTCCATTTCAGCTCAGTTAATAAATAACTCCAAGAGCAGTTCCATGCTTTAGTTTGACCATTTCTAACCTTGCTTTGGCTGTCACTCCAAACCCTGTGGGTAAATTTATAATCCATGGTTCTTTCTCTGATCCTGAGAAAATTAGTAAAGTCTGTCAAATCACTTGGATTTGTTGGTCACAACTTGTTCATCCCATTGATTCCAAAATAATTTTGGAGTAAAACTGGATAATACGTCAAAACTCAACCAGCTCGGCAACATCCAGTTGAATGGCTTTGCTCCTTCCTTGGTGTTCTCATTTGTCTTTGAGTTTGTTTCCACTCATGGCAGCCCTCTGAACAAGAGACTGCCAAGAGTCTCCGACATCAAAAACCCTGCTCAGGTCTGCAAACACGGGGCTCCCATGGTTTCCTTTATTGAATCAACCTATATATAGTGTGGGCTCCTCTTTTCCTACTGCATTCCACCTTTCCCAGCATTATCATCTTTGCTAATGATCTTCTCATGATATGTCCAAAGTGTAATAACAGCAGTTTCTTTTCTTCATTTGGACTTCTAATAGGAATTCATATCTGATTTAGTCTCAAGCCCATTTCATATTACCTGTAGTACACTCCTGCAGCACCACATTTCATTCTTTTTCTCCCTGGGTTTAACATACAGACTTAGAAATTCCAAATATTATGGCATGGATGATGCTGATTTTAATATGCAGTGTTGTATTTTACAGCTGAGGATCTATCTAATTCTGTCATAGTTACTCTTCCTAGTCTTAGTCTTCTTCTGATTGACTGAGCCAAGGTATAGAACTTTAATCTTTAACTTTGAGGGGAAGCAAAACTACATGTGGAACCATATGGAGCTGATGCTTTGCTCTGGGAGTGTACATCCACTCCATACTTTCACTCATCAGGAAGAACTCAGAGTGGATGAAACTCCCATTTGCTGCTGGCCTTCCCAATTGAGAGGGTGTG